>JAPYYA010005252.1:0-10962 GCA_028533165.1 Leontopithecus rosalia | reverse complement strand
TTGCATCTCTCTAATGACCAGTGATGATGAGCATTTTTTCATATGTTTGTTGGCCTCTTGTATGTCTTCTTTTGTAAAGTGTCTGTTCATTTCCTTTGCCCATTTTTGGATGGGCTTGTTTGCTTTTTTCTTGTAAATCTGTTTGAGTTCTTTGTAAATTCTGGATATCAGCCCTTTGTCAGATGGGTAAACTGCAAAATTTTTTTCCCATTCTGTTGGTTGCCGATTTACTCTAGTGACTGTTTCTTTAGCTGTGCAGAAGCTGTGGAGTTTGATTAGGTCCCATTTGTCTATTTTGGCTTTTGTTGCCAATGCTTTTGGTGTTTCGGTCATGAAGTCCTTGCCTACTCCTGTGTCCTGAATGGTTTTGCTTAGATTTTCTTCTAGGGTTTTTATGGTGCCTGGTCTTATGTTTAAGTCTTTAATATATTTTTATAGTCAGAGACAATATAAACATTATTCCAGGGAAGTCCTCATTTAAATTATCACAAAGTATAATTTTGAGGAGTTAAAAAGATAAATATTAAGTACATTACAGTATGCTTAGGTCTACTAAAATTATAATTGTTTATCTGAACCTTCATCTGTTTTAAAAATGGGTAAACTGTAGTAAACTAAGATAATGAAACTAATATCACACAAATTCTTAAAATAACAGGTAGAACCAATACTTCCAATATATTTTAAATTAACAAGGCTGTAATAAAATAAAAACCTGCCTAGCCTAAAAACCTGATAGAATAGCTTCTCAGAGCACTCACATTAGCTTCCTCTTAAATTCTTTAATTCTGTTAATATTTACAGCAGCTGAAACATAAAGCATCCCAATGAATGCAATAGCATTATTTAGCTCCCCAAACAGTCACTTTCAATGAGAAAACAAATCAGCCCAATTCAATAAAAATTAGTTTACACTGTTGGTTGGATTGTAAATTAGTTCAACCATTATGGAAGACAGTGTGGTGATTCCTCAAGGATCTAGAAATAGAAATACCATTTGACCCAGCAATCCCATTACTGGGTATATACCCAAAGGACTATAATTTGTTGTATTATAAAGACACATGCACATGCATGTTCATCGCAGCACTGTTTACAATAGCAAAGACTTGGAACCAACCCAAATGCCCATCAACGATAGACTAGATAAAGAAAATGTGGCATATATACACCATTACATACTATGCAGCCATTAAAAACAACAAGTTCATGTCCTTTGCAGGGACATGGATGAACCTGGAAACCATCATTCTCAGCAAAGTAATACAAGAACAGAAAATCAAACACTGCATGTTCTCACTCACAGGAAGGTGTTGAACAATGAGAAAACGTGGACACAGAGAGGGGAGCATCACACATCAGGGTCCGTTGTGGGGGCTAGGGAAGGGATAGTGGGAGGGAGATTGGGGAGGAATAACATGGGGAAAAATGTCAGGTATAGGTGATGCGGGGGGTGGAGGCAGCAAATCACCTTGCCATGAACATACCTATGCAACAATCTTGCATGATCTGCACATGGACCCCAGAATCTAAAATACAATAAAAAATTAGTAGTTTTCTGTTTTGTAAATGTAATATGGAACATTTATTGTGTCTGTTCTAATTGACATTTATGCTTATACTTCCCTGAGAGAAGCTCTTTTGCTAAATTATCATGAAAGGCTATCGGGCCTAGAGGTACAGTGGAATTAGCAGATGCTTGAAAGACTAATTGGGTCTGAATGCTGCTGTTTAGTAATTTATTCATTGGGTGACCATGAACGCATTAGCTGGCCTCTGTAAAACTTAGCTTATTTGCCTGTGAAATGGAGTTGTAAAAATATCTGACTTTGTTGGATTGTTGTGAGCAATGAGAAAACATTTGATTTGTGGTGACATTTCTCATCGAATGTGTAACCTCCATAAGGGTAGAGTAGTGAAGGGGAGACAAAAATAAAACTGAGTCAGTTATTGGCTACTCTATAGGACTCTTTCCTCCTTCATATAGTTTCCTCTCATATATATAAAAATAGGAGAACAGTATTCAGATAATAACATACTGCTTTGAATCTAAGATGCCAGTAATTGTAAAATATGTCCCAACTACAGAGAATTCAAAATGTGATAAGATGTGGGTCTTGGAATTGATATTTTTTATAATGCTTAATATATATTGAGCATTTACAATATGGCAGGTACTATTCTAAATGTTGCACATGTATTAACTTATTTATTCTTCATTTAAAAGAATCAAGTAGCTACTATTCTTATCTCTATTTTGCAGATTAAGTAATTCCTCCATGAGCACTCAGCTAGTACAACTTCTCCAGAGCACTGGAACTGTGGACATCTAATCTACTAACATCAAGCAATAGCCACTACCAGGAGAAGCATACCAGATCTTGTAAGATTCTTTTACATAGGAGTCAAGGGTGGGGGCAATTGAAGAAGGGGGAAATTGGGGAATGAGAATTAGTATTATTTGTGTGTTGTTTATCATGATCAAGTGCCTATTAAAAAGCTTACTTATTTGTTGATAACGTCTAGTGTTAGAGAGTGCTGAAATAAATTAAACCTTATAAGTGAGTTAAGGAGTCTTAAAACTGGGAACCATCATCCTTAGCAAACTAACATGAACAGAAAACGAAACACGACATGTTCTCACTCATAAGTATGAGTTGAACAGTGAGAACATAGGGACACAGGGAGGGGAACATCACACACCAGGGTCTGTCAGGGGGTAGGGAGTAGGGGAGGGATAGAATTAGGAGAAATACCTAATGTAGGTGATGGGGTGATGGATGCAGCAAACCACCATGGCATGTGTACACCTATGTAACAAACCTGCACATTCTGCACATGTAACCCAGAACTTAAAGTATTAAAAAAAAACTTTCCAAAAAAAATTATCCCAGTGAAGCCAATCCAAACTTTTAAAAGTACCTCACTAAGGGGAAGTTGCCAAACCCCTAGTAATCACTAGTTTGTTTACTCTCTATAGTTTTGCCTTTTCCAGAATGTCATGTAAATGGAATCTTATGGTATATAGTCTTTTCATATTGGTTTATTTCACTTTGCAATATGCAACTAATGCATGTCTTTCTTTGGCTTGATAATTCATTCCTTTTATTATGGAATATTATTATGTTGTATGGAAGTATGATGATTTATTTATCCATTCATCCGTTGAAGGATATCTTGGTTTCTTTTACACATTATGTGTCCTGTGTTACAGCCGCTTCAAACTATCTTCAGGTCTGTGAATTTTCCGTGTACTTTAATCCTTCTGTTCCACTGACCATGTTGTTTTCTCTATCTGGAACTTCCCATATGTATCCTTTCACTCTACTGCCCACCTCACCAACAGCCAGATTCTACTGAATGCCCTTCTCACATTCTTTTGTACTATTGCTTATCAAGCTTCAATGTGCAATTAGTTATCCAGAGATCTTTTAAAAATGCAGAGTCTGTTTCAATTGGTGTGTGGTGGAGCCTGAGATTTTTGCATTTCTAAAATGTGCCTGGGGATGTTGATGCTGTACATGACACACTGTGCTATACTTGTTTTTCTTGGTTATTTCCACCAGACAAGGCCCTTCTTGAAAGTGTGAACTGATATATACCTGCATTGATGACAACGGAGTCCATAGTTCCTCCACTTGACTTAGAAGGCCTTTAGCAATCTTGTTCCATACTAAATTTTCAGACCTATTTCCCGCCACCCATTTCTTTCAGTTCAGCTGTTACTACTTGTCACACACAATTCTTAATGTATGTATCTTACATAAATGAAAATATAATTAATTTATAAGTTATTAATCTCTAACAGGACAAGTTGATGGGATACACATCCTGGTCAGTCATCCATGCATATATAAAGCAAGGTCATCGTTCTCTATTTTGATGGGCAAATCAGTTCTATTAAAAAATATGCATTGCACACTTGTAAGAGAAGCACAACATACAGTATCAGAATTTCCCTTTTCCTTCCTTATACTGAATGGGCTCACGCAGTGAATGACACCACAGAACTGAGTTTTCTGACAGATTTCTACATAGCTCTCCAAACTTTTGACAGTGTAATTCTCTAGTTATCCATGCCAACATATGTCCATAGAAGACACACAGCGCAAAATGTAATTTTCTAGTCATCCATGCTAATGTATGTCCATCTAGAAGACACATAGCTCAAAACTAATTGCTGAAGAAAGAAGAAAGTAGAAAATACTATTTGGAATAAAAAGGCACTTTAACATTGAATATATTCAAATGATTTCTTCTCAGGAGGGTGGAATGACTTCAAGTCCTATGTGCTAACAAGGTCATTCTTTGAGGCCATGAAAGTGAAGCGGCAATTCAATTTCTTACTTTTCTGGACTGTTGGATATTACAAATCTATTTTCCTTACCTATTTTTTTCCATCTTAACAGGATAAGTTAGTTTCTTCACATGTAAAGAGGTAACAACATCCCTTTCTGGAAAACTAAGGTTTTTATTGTATTTTTTAATCTTAGCATGATATTTATCCCTTCAATTATATAGTTAGTGTCCCACATATCTCTCAATAGAATGAGGCTGTGGTTATTACAAGAGAAAAAAAGACATAGTTGAAATGCCGAAAAGCAAAGGTCAATGATACGTTGGCCAAAACACAAAATACTTTAAAGTGATTTTTCCCAGATGAAGGAGAATGGTCAAATGTGCTATATCAATTTGCTTTCGTCAAGCCATGGTGAGTTTTACGGCAACTCACCATGTTAGAGACACTGGAAGGTATTGTTATTTTTAGGCCTCCACTGTTTGCCTAATGTAGATACTTTGTTTTGCAGCTATTGTTTAGAGTATTCTCTCAGATCAGTATAGCAAGGGGACTTATAGAAATGAAAAGTAAATAACACTATCTTGGAAATTCTATACAAGAAGGGCTGGGATTGACACAGATTTAAAATATTTATTTAGTTATCCTACGGGGTCCCTTATAGAAACAATTATATTTATTTCCACAATACCACATTTCCATTTACAAATTTCATGGAGTTTTTAAAAAGTTAATGTATGTAAATTTTGTCAAGTACTTGTATGTTCATCATCAAACTACTCACACTGCTCACTAAAGCAAAGACATAGAATCAACTTAGGTGTCTGTCAATGGTAGACTGGAAAGAAAGAAGAAAATGTGGTACATATCCACCATGGAATACTACACAGCCATAAAAATGAATGAAATCATTTTCTTTGCAGCAACATGGATGTAGGTGGAAGCCATAATCCTAAGAGAATGCAGGAACAGAAAATCGAATACTACATGCTCTCACTTATAAATGGAAGCTAAACATTGAGTGCACGTGGACATAAACATAGCAACAATAGACACTGCAAACTACTAGAAGGTAGAGAGGCAGAGGGGTCATGGGTGGAAAAACTACCCATTGGGTACTATGCTCACTATCTGGGTGCAACATACCCATGGAACAAACCTGCACAGGAACCCTTTTATATAAAACAAAAGTTGAAAAAATAGTTAATGTGTGCATTTTGAATGATTAAAGTTCTTTTTCTCTGTCCCTTACAGAGAAAATATTGCCCCCTAATATTTCAAATAAGAGGGGCAAAATGAAAGATGTACAAGTACCCCAAAGCAATCCAAATATTTATCAAGAACTTGTAGAAATTTAATTGTTGCTGATATGGGCTCATCCTTATATTTCATTACTCAATCCTTTTATCCAAATTTTTAGCCACCATGAGATCTTCCTGGACCCCAAAGACTAAATTACCTCTTTTATATTCTTTTTCTCTTTATATAACTCCAAAACATTTCTTCTTCCCTAAAGATGTGGCTATGTTGCTATTTTTTCTGAGTATGTACATACTTGGTTTGGTATACATGCTGTCAATTTTCTTCATAGCCAAAAGGAAGATAAAAGACAGAGAAAACCAAATAAAACTTACACTTTAAAACTTACACTTGGTTATATTTATAACCAAGTAAAACTTACACTTCAACTGGGGACAAGTCTTATTAATGTTTGCCAAAAACGTATATTGTTACAAGCATAAGTAAATTTACATTGTCAGAAGAGTTTCAATGTAAGAGAGAGTAAGTATTTGTATTTGTTAGCTTTTCTTGGCATAAAACATGCAAGTATTAAGAAAAAATATTACAAAGAGGTGTTAAGGGCACTGTCAATTTGTACATATTGATTGCATTGCTCAAAAAATCAACAGGAAATTCACTCATGTTCATTTAGAGAAATTATCATAAGTGATACCATTGTTTAGCAAAGCAACGTGAGGTAGTGGAAGAAACATTGCATTGGAACTCAAGTGATCTAGGATCATCTTTGCCAGTTTTTTTTTTTTTTTAAGAAAGCTTAGTCATGGAAGGAAGCATTGAATGAGGTAAAGAAAATGCCAGATTTGTTATTGGAATTCGAAACATATTTCAGACTCTATTTTTTTCTAGCTCATTTTTTAAATGTGTATTAGCTATCAGATACATGTAATCAACAGAAAAATGAACACATTGCATGATATAAATTTGTCTTCTGCAACTTCTAATACAATATTTTGACTTTAATTTTACTCATTTTGCATAGGAATTTTTTGTTCTCAGGCAAATTCAGCCCTATTTTATGATTCCATTTATATGTTATGGCATGCATACTCAAACGTGTGTAGTGATAGGTAACAGATACATAAATAGAGAAAAAATGAAATATGCAGTAGTTTCCTGAAATATATTATGGTTTCTTCTAATTTATAAGTATATTACTATTTTCTGCTAATTTAATTCTTGTAGTTCCTCCCAAAGTTTTCTCTGAAACTGTACTTAATTCTTATTTTATATTTTTCATATAATACTCATCAAATTATGACAGTGGTTTTGTTTATAATGGATTTTATTTTGCCAGCATCATTGTTTAATGACTGTATTTTGGTAAAATATAATGAGGAGCCAGAATCATAAATCATGCCTAAGTATTAAGTAACGGTTGTGCTGTAATAGAAGTTGATGAGAACTAATGAATTAAAGATAATAATACAAATAATTAATTAAAATATTATTAAATATAATACCAGCCAGCAAAATTAGAATTTAGTACCTCTTCCTTCATCACCAAACACACACTCACATACACACACACACACGCACACAATTTCAGGAATATAGACACATTAAGATTCCTTCATAATATCAATAAGATTATGGTATGAGTTTACCACTACTTTCCTTTATAATATCAATAATACTATGGTATGAGTTTACCATTACTTTCCTTCATAATATCAATAAGATTATGGTATGAGTTTACCACTACTTTCCTTTATAATATCAATAAGATTATGGTATGAGTTTACCACTACTTTCCTTTATAATATCAAAAAGATTATGGTATGAGTTTACCATTATTTTCCTTCATAATATCAAAAAGATTATGGTATGAGTTTACCATTACTTTCCTTCATAATATCAAAAAGATTATGGTATGAGTTTACCATTAGTTTCCTTTATATCAATAAGATTATTGTATGAGTTTACCATTACTTTCCTTCATAATATCAATAATATTATGATATGAGTTTACCACTACTTTCCTTTATAATATCAATAAGATTATGGTATGAGTTTACCACTACTTTCCTTCATAATATCTATAAGATTATGGTATGAGTTTACCACTACTTTCCTTTATAATATCAGTAAGATTATGGTATGAGTTTACCTTTACTTTCCCTTATAATATCAATAAGATTATGGTATGAGTTTACCACTACTTTCCTTCATAATATCAATAAGATTATGGTATGAATTTACTGTTACTTATACCCAGACTCTCTTTTTTAATTTTGGAAAAAACTAGACAAAAGAAAGGTTTCCCTTTTTGTGATAATTCTAAGCATAAAATATGGGACACGTACAAAGGGAAAACCAAAGGAAACTGTTGTTTAACTTAGATTCAAGGCTTTTTTCTCATTATTCCCCAGTTTACATGATTCTCTAAGAAACAAATAGGTCTTTCTAAAATGCTTGTTCCTGGTGTGTTTTATATCACTGGGATACTCCATCAGGCTACATCAAATGCCTTTGGATTCTCACCCAGAATTCCCACCTACTAAGCTTGACCAGTTAGTTTGTATTCCTCTACTGATACAGCTTCTAACAAGCTGTAAGTCCATATTAATTCATTATATTAACTTAACACATATTTTTGAGCACCAAGAATGTACCCAGCGGTATGGTAGGTGCTGGAGACAAAACAGTGAGTAAAATAAAGGCTGCAACCACCTGAAACTTACACTGTAGTGACACATATAATAGGGATAAAGTAGAGTCCAAGTAACTTTCAGTTCTTTCTTAGCATATAGAAGGAGCAGCAAAATAATCACAGCCCCAGATACCCTCTCCACTCTAGTCTTGCAGGAAGAAGGTAACAATCATATAAACTAGTGCCTGAGTTTACAATTCTAGCCACTATTCTTGTCCCCAATTCTTTGCTGGTGGTAGGTTAAGGGAGAGAACACCCTGTCCGACTACAGATCCACAGATATTTCTTATATCTTTCAAATTACTCAATTTTCTGCCATTGAAAAAATTTTCATTGCCTGATATTTTCAGTCAGCTCATTGTCACTTTCCCAATATTTTATGTATTTTGTCCATACTCCTGGGGTTCATATGGTTCGAAAATCCTCACCAATAGAGGAAATCATTCCATGAAATTGCAGGAACACCATGATGTCTTAAAAATACTTCTGAGCAGTTTTAAAATCTCTTATATACGTAATGAAATTGTGATAAGCAAACCCCAGTTCCCATCCTGGCTCGGAATTCAGTAGAGAACTTAAGTCAAAACATATCATAGAATAATTAATTTACTACTCATAAGTATAGATGTTCCTCATGACTGACTCTTACTGTGTATATTTAAAGTAATCAGGAGTCATCAAAAGGGTTCTACTAGCCTTCTGGAGATAGAGACCCCTGTCATTCTCTATCATAAAGTCAATGTTTCTGAACACTGTAATTATTTTCATATTTCTGTACTTATTGAACATGGAAACATAAAGAACAATTCTAAACTTTAAAAGTACCTTTCAATTCAAACCATAAACTCCCTAGACTTTTATTTTAGCCTGTAAAATGAAAGATGATGATCTCACAAATCTGAATCTGATCAGTTTAAAAGTTTCTCTCATTTGACCCTGATGTCAGCTCTTGTTGGGCTTAATCTTTATTTTAAACACCATACTTGCAGATTTTAATTAAAAACTAAAACTAAAAATTAGATTTTTAATAAATATGACATTTTCCAAAGGTGTGAACTTAAGAGACATTGGTACCACTTAACTTTCGATAAAAAATGAGACATACATTCATTCAATTAATGTAATATAGATGATATTATTTACTCAGAAGGATTGCTTACATATAATTATTCAATGTTAGAATAAATGGTAACCTACAATTACTAAGGGCCTTTGGATGTAAACTCAATATAAAAATAGTGGTGTGCCTATTTGTAATAGTTTATTAGAAGTATATTAAAGTTTATGGTAATTGTGAATACCACACTGGCATTCACAATAATGACAGTTTATGTTCTACATTCCCATACAGCTACACTGAGCAGCTAAACTTAGCTATAATCATTAGTATATTTGTAATTGACTTGCAAGTTACAGGCACATTTTTCCTGGCAGGAAGTGCATCTTCCAGATCTAATTTTAAGAACCAGCACTAACAAATGGGGATTTATTCAAAGATACCAGGAAGAGTCTTTGTGTCTAAAACACACACCTGTATCTCCTTCAGAGGCCTGGATTTCCAAAATTATGCCTTATCTTCTCATAAGCTAAATCATTACATTGTCTTCTACAGAATATCAAACATCTTTTGAAGAAAACATACTAAACCTAATTGGTCAATAACATTGTGGTTAACTTTTAGATTATTTTCTGTGTGATGTTTTGACTGTTACTAAAGAAACACAACATTAAAAAATTCATCTCTTTTGTCCTGTGTACATATTAAGTGCTTAATAAATGTTTGTCCAGTGAATTCAGTAACTTGTTTATTACCTGCCTGCTCTGTGCCTGACATAATACTAAGAAGCAAGAAAACAAAGTTATCTTTTTTTTTGGTTGTTTGGTTTTGTTTTAATGCCAGTTTGATTGGACTTTTTTTAAATTGCATTTTAGTTTTTGGGGTACATGTGAAGAACATGCAAGATAGTTGCATAGGTGCACACGTGGCAGTGTGATTTGCTGTCTTCCTCCCCTTCACCCACATCTGGCATTTCTCCCCAGGCTATCCCTCCCCAGCTCCCTGCCCAGCTGTCCCTCCCCTATTCCCCTCAATAGACCCCAGTGTGTAGTGCTCCCCTCCCTATGTCCATGTATTCTCATTGATCATCACCCGCCTATGAGTGAGAACATGTGGTAATTCATTTTCTGTTCTTGTGTCAGTTTGCTGAGAATGATGGTCTCCAGATTCATCCATGTCCCTACAAAGGAAACGAACTCATCATTTTTGATGGCTGCATAATATTCCATGGTGTATATGTGCCACATTTTCCCAGTCCAGTCTGTCGTTGATGGGCACTTGGGTTGGTTCCAGGTCTTTGCTATTGTAAACAGTGCTGCAATGAACATTCGTGTGCATGTGTCCTTATAATAGAATGATTTACAGTCCTTTGGATATATACCCAGTAATGGGATTGCTGGGTCAAATGGAATTTCTATTTCTAGGTCTTTGAGGAATCGCCACACTGTCTTCCACAATGGTTGAACTAATTTACACTCCCACCAACAGTGTAAGGTGTTCCTATTTCTCCACATCCTCTCCAGCATCTGTTGTCTCCAGATTTTTTAATGATCACCATTCTAATTGGCGTGAGATGGTATCTTAATGTAGTTTTGATTTGCATTTCTCTGATGACCAGTGATGATGAGCATTTTTTCATATGTTTGTTGGCCTCAT
>JAPYYA010005251.1:0-10963 GCA_028533165.1 Leontopithecus rosalia | reverse complement strand
TTAGAAAGGCTAATACTGGTTGTTTCTTTCTACGTGTAATGCTTCTTTCAGAAGCTCTTGTAAAGCAGGCCTGGTGGTAGTATAATCTCTGAGTTCTTGCTTGTTCATAAAAGATTTTATTTTTCCTTCAGTTGTGAAGCTTAGTTTGGCTGGATATGAAATTCTGGGCTGAAGGTTCTGTTTTTTGAGGATGTTGAATATTGGCCTCCACTCTCTTCAATTTCCTTCCTTCCCTTCCCTCCCTTCCTCCCTTCCTTCCTTCCTTCATCCCTTCCTTCCTCCCTCCCTTCCTCCTTCCCTCCCTTCCAGCCTTCCTCCCTTTCTCCCAACCCCCTCAAAAATACATATTTCTTTGCCTATATGTCACAGTCAGCTAAGATGTTCCTTTAAAGAACATACCTCTTTGGGAGGCTGATGCGGGTGCATTACAATTTCAAGAGATCGAGACCATCCTGGTCAACATGGTGAAACCCTGTCTCTACTAAAAATACAAAAAATTAGCTGGGCATGGTGGCACGTGCCTGTAATCCCAGCTACTTGGGAGGCTGAGGCAGGAGAATTGACTGAACCCAGGAGGTGGAGGTTGTAGTGAGCCAAGATCACGCCATTGTACTCCAGCGTGGGTAACAAGAGCAAAACTCTGTCTCAAAAAAAAAAAAAAAAAAAAAAAAAGAATATACCTGTGATCTTGAACAATGGGTTCAAAATATCTTCATCATTTTTTTTTTTTGGTATTATAAACCAGTATAATATTCTAGATTTTTTTTTTTTCCTGAGATGGAGTCTTTCTCTCTCACCCAGGCTGGAGTACAGTGGCTCGATTTTGGCTCACTGCAACCTCTGTTTCAGGTGATTCTCCTGCCTCAGCCTCCCGGGCAGGTGGGATTACACGTGCACATCACCACACCTGACTGATTTTTGTATTTTTAGTAAGACGGGGTTTGAACATGTTGGCCAGGCTGGTCTTAAACTCCTGACCCCAGGTGATCTGCCTGCTTCTGCCTCCTAAAGGGTTAGGATTACAGGTGTGAGCCACCATGCCAGGCCCTAGTTTTTTTTGAAGGAAATATTGAAACTCCAAATAAATGAACAGTCATTGCCACCAACTCATTTGATGAAAACCATTTATTGTAATTGTAACTGATAAGGTGGTCTTTGGGCCCCCAGATCAGATGATCTATTGTGTTTTACTACATTTTTTAGTGCTGGTTAGTTTTTCTTATTTTTTTTTGTTTCCCATGGCTACACCCGTGATCCTACACATAGCATACTGATAACAGAAGGCAAACAGGTTAGAATGGTAGAGAAAGAAGGTTGGGAGCACAGAAAAATGGGACAGTGTCTTGTCTTTCACTTATTTATTTACCAATTACCGCTGACACTGTGGTGGAAGCCATAAAGACAAAGTTCAAGAAGATACCATCTAAATCTTTGAGGAACTTGGCAGTTGGGAGGTAACAGCAATTGGGCCATAACCCTGATGACCAGTACTTCCATGGAGGATGATCAGATGCTCCAGAAGCATTTAGGTGGGAGTGACTAACTGGCCTGGGAGAGCTGGAAAGGCTTCATATGGGAGGTGATATTATACTGGATCATGAACATAAGAAAGAGAAGGGATGAAGGACATTCCAGACAAGGAGAATTACTATCTCAATGATTAAAATCTATGTCAGAGAAAGGTTAGGACATAGATATACAGCTGTAAGGGATTCAGAAGACAGAAATGTTACATTTCATAAAGAGATAGAGATACTTCAAGGACAACATAGTATTTTAAATGGGTCATGACCTTTTAGAAGGGATAGATGGGGCTAAAGAGGGTCCTTCAGATGAAGGAAATAGTATGAACAATGTCATGGAGGTGAGAAAGTGCAAGGAGGGCTTAGGGAACATGAAGGAGTCATATATGCTTAGAGTATAGGCTGGATGTAGTTAAGAAGAGAAAGGTCAGGTGGGGTCAGATAGGGAGAGTTCCAGATGCTGATGTGAGAGCTCTGTCCCTAATACTATTATTTGGTAGGGGTCACCAACACTTTATTTGGGAAAAGATAGTCCTTTCAATTTAATTCCACCAGTATTTTTGGAGACCTTCCTTGCTCTGAAGCAGGTACTGTGATAGATTCTAGGGACACAAAATGAATCAGACATGATTCCTGACCTTTTGAATCTTTCATCAAAATATTTATCCATGTTTCTGTCTAAGTCAATGTCCAAGTCTGTTCATGTCCATGTCCTCGTCTATGTCTAAGTCAGTGTTTATGTCGATTTCTATGCCTGTGTCCATATCCGCATCTGTCTGCATCTTTATCTCGATCTTTAGAGATTAATTCAACTGTGCTGTGTAGGATGTGTAGAAGCAGGGGAAGAGGGGCGGGAGAGGTTAGTAGGCAGCAGCCATCCACATGGAAAGGTCAGAGCCAGTCCAGATGAGAGGGCCGCCTGAACAGCGTCAGTACAGCAGGAAGAGCACTGTCTTTGGAGTCTGAGATTTGACCTCTAATCCAGGCTCAATCACAACCTCTCCTTGAGAATTCATTCAAGTAATCTCCTCAGCCTGATTCTCTTCATCTGTAAAACAGGGAAAATAACACTTATCTCTGAGAGTGGATGAGAAGATTTAAGGTGATGTATCAAGCGATTGGCATGTGGTCAGCATCAGCAATCAGCAGTGATGAAAGAGGCTGCAATGCCTTTGATTTGCCACTCCCAGTTCAGAAAGAAGTCAACACTTTTACCCCAGTAATAGAGGCAGGTTTGGTGGCTCCAGGTAGGGAATGATGATTGTAAAAAAAAAGCCTGCCCTTTTACCTCTACATCTGTTTCCCAGGTAAGGAGCACAAATATCCCTTGTGTGGCTCATAGAGCCAGGCTCACCTTGGGAGGTCCTTTCATGAACTGTTATTCCCATCCCACCAATGAGCCCACTGACTCAGCCACTGAGAGGTTCTGGCAGGAAGCACGGCTGCAGCTGCTCCAGGCCAGGTTGCTCCATCTCCAGCAAACATTTAGAGTGGCTCAGTGCCTGCTGCTCCTACATTGACACAGAGGAAGCTGAGAGCCAGGCTAGCGAGTGGCAGCCAAGAGGATGCTGCCAGTATGGCAGCCAGGAGCTGCAAAGGCCCCAAGCACTAGATGGTTTCGCCATCACTGTGGAGAGTGTCCCCATCTGTCAGTGTCACTGCTAGGGATGCAGCTTCTCCCAGGTGCTCACCTGAACATGCAGGACTGTTGCCCAGGGCTCTTACTCTCCCTGGCTGATGTGAGGTGGGCTTCTAGAGGCAATGGCATGGTGGTGAACAAGGAGGAAGCCTGCATACAGTGAGAAATGTGGAAGAGCATTTCCAAACCCTGTTTCTGTTGGGGGTTCTTATTTGTCCAAGATTGTGAATTACCTCCATGATACTTAGAATTTGTTAGCAGTAGGATGCCAGTAGAGGTTTAATAACAGACTCTGAAAATGGAGGCAGGGAAAGAGGGGGGAAAGGAATGTCTTGATTTTTAGTTTTTGATGATTTCCATGGAGTAAAAATTTCCACCACAGGAAATGTCAAGGTACTGATGTGATACCACTGATGTAGAGTTGAGAAGAGATGGGAAGTGTCACATCATTATGAAGTATTTCCACCACAGATGGGCAGTAGATACAAATAACCTAAAAACCGTTGATCATAGTAAAAGATCGTAAAATTATTAGGAAGTGAGGACTTTTGAATATTCATTATGCCTTTAATGTAATTTATTTAATTGTAACTTTATATACCTTAACATTTAATGATAGGCTCATTCGACAACTGCTTCTGATATCCTTTCTTCTGCTTGATCTATTAGGCTATTGAAACTTGTGTACGCTTCACGAAGTTCTTGTGCTCTGTTTTTCGGCTCCATCAAGTTGTTTATGTTCTTCTCTAAGCTGGTTATTCTAGTTAGCATTTCGTCTAACCTTTTTTCAAAGTTCTTAGTTTCTTTGCATTGGGTTAGAACATGTTCCTTTAACTCAGAGAAGTTTGTTATTATCCACCTTCTGAAGCCTGCTTCTGTCAATTCATCAAATTTGTTCTCCATCCAGCTTTGTTCCCTTGATGGTGAGGCATTGTGATGTCTTGGTGTGGGAGAGGCATTCTGGTTTTTGATGTGAAGTTTCATTCTTCTTGTGTTGGTTTTTTTCCACCTAGTTAGATTTACATAGTTTTGATATATAAGTAGCTGCTTGGGGAGACAGCCTTTCCTTTGTCTGCCTGCAGAGTCAATGCTGGGCTGCCATGGGTTCAGTGGAGCTGCTATGTCTTTTTTTTTTTGAGATGGAGTTTCACTCTTGTTACCCAGGCTGGAGTGCAATGGTGTGATCTTGGCTCACCGCAACCTCCGCCTCCTGGGTTCAGGTAATTCTCCTGCCTCAGCCTCCCAAGTAGCTGGGATTACAGGCACGCACCAACATGCCCAGATAATTTTTTGTATTTTTAGTAGAGACGGGGTTTCACCATGTTGACCAGGATGGTCTCGATCTCTTGACCTCGTGATCCATCTGCCTTGGCCTCCCAAAGTTCTGGGATTATAGCCACCATGCCCTGCCTGCTGTGTCTTTTATTTACTCAGGAAAGTTAGGCCTGCTTCCACAATGGCGACTGCTCTGCCCCCAGCCAAGCTGATTGGTTCCTGCTCGCTCTCTAGGTGCTAAACTCTGGTGTGAGAGTTTTTTTCAGTCTTCTGGGCTTTGTCGAGGGGAGTCGGGGGGGACCATTCTGCCCTATGGGCTGTTTCCCTGTTCTCAGTTCCCCTTCCCTCTGGGGGGAGGATAGAGCCCTTCAGCCAGCTTTCGAGTTAGCTATTGCTTCTGCCCTGGGTCTGGCTGAAGTTGCTGTACTGTCTGTTCAGGCAGCTCACTGAGGCTTTTCACCTTGGTGAAGATCTCCTGTTCTATGGGTTGTAGAGGGCTTGGGTGGAGCACTGTATCCAAGCTGAAGTCCCAGAGGGGCAGATCCCCCCAGTCCTCTGGTTGGTTGCATGCACCTCCTGGGTGGGGCAGTACCCCGCCTTGCCTGAACTTGCCCTATTTGGTTTATACCCACTGTCCAACCAAACCCACAAAATGAACTTGGTACCTCATTTGGAATTGTGGAACCACTTGGTTTCTGTGTCTCTCTCATGGGAAGCTGCTTTCCAGAGCTGCCTCTCATTTGGCCATCTTGGGATCCCCCAACATCAGTTAATTTAACTTCACCATACTGGTGGGTGTTGTTTGGTAGTATATAATTGTGCTTTAGTTTGTATTTTCCTTATAATTTATGATGATAAGCTTTTCATATGTTTACTCAACATTTTAATATTTTCTTTGGGGAGGAACCCATGCATTGGGTGCTCTATTCTATTTCTGGGTTTTCTATTCCATTCCATTGGTCTATATGTCTGTTTCTATGCTAGTACCATGCTGTTTTGTATTACTGCAGGTTTGTAATATACTTTGAAATAAAGAAGTGTGATGCCTCCAACTTTTTCTTCTGATGATTGCTTTGGGTATTTGGGGTATTTTGCGGTTCCATATGCACTTTAGGACTATTATTTTTTGTTTCTATGAAGATTGACATTGGGATTTTGATAGGGATTGTATTGAATCTGTAGATCACTTAGGGTGACATTTTAATATTATTTTTTTCCAATCTATGGCCATGGGAAGTCCTTCCATTTAAATATGTCTTTAATTTTCTTTCTTGATGCTTTATAATTTTCAGTGTCTTTAATTTTCTTCATCAGTGCTTTATAATTTTCTTTTTTATCTCCTTTGTTAAGTTTACTTCTAAGTATTTTATTACTTTGTTGCTATTGAGAATGAAATTGTTTTCTTCTTTTTTGGATAGTTTATTGTTTGAGTATAGATATGCAACTGATTTTGTGTGTTGAAATAGTATCATGCAAATCTTCTGAATTCATTTATTTGTTCAGTTATTGAGTCCTTAGGGTTTTCTACATATATGATCATGTCATTTGCACAGAGATAATTTTACCTCTTGCTCAATTAGATGTCTTTTGATATTTTTTTCTTTCCTAATTACTCTGGCTAAGACTTCTAGCACTATGTTGAGTAGAAGTCATGAGAGTGAGCATCTTTGCCTGGTGCCAGATACTAGAGGGAAAGCTGTCAGTTTTTTGTAATTGATTATAATATTAGCCATGGGCATTTTATATATGGCTGTTACTGTGTTGAGAATATAATTGTTAAGGAAAGTTCTTTTCATACTTATTTTGTTGAAAGTTTAATTATGAATGGATGCTGAACTTTGTCAAATACATTTCCTGTATCCATTGAAATAATTTTGTGATTTTTTCCTTTCACTTTGTCAATGTGGTGTAATACATTGATTTACATATATTGAATTTTCCTTGCATCCCAGGGATGAATCCCACTGGTCATGGTGTATAATCCTTTTAATGTGCAGTTTAATTCATTTTGCTAGTAATTTATTGAGAATTTTTGCATCTGTTTTCATCAGGGATATTGGCCTATAGTTTTCTTATTGTGTCCTTGTCTGACTCTGGTACAAGGTGATGGTGGACTCATAAAATACATTTGGAAGTGTTTCCTTTTATTGTTTGGAAGAGATTTTTGCTTAGCTAGTTTTTATTGATGCATTCTTTCTGTTACTCTTTAGTAAAAGATTGTTTATTCTGAATGACTCAATCATCATATATATTACATATACCTTAATCTTATAAATATTTATTATTACCAATTCTGTAGTATGTCACTTAATTAACAGATACTATAAATTTTTCTATAGTCTAGTTTGTCAATCTTTTTTTTTTATGGTAACACCATTTGTGTCTAGTTTTAAAAATCATTACCTATCCCAAATTCATTAAAATATTCTATGTTATATTCTAAAAGTTATTCTAAAAGTTTTATTGCTTTAAATTTTGTATTAAGCTGTCTAGCTTGATCTAGATTTTATTTATTATTATTTTTAATTTTTTAATTTTACTTTAGGTGTATACTATATCTGGCATTTCTCCCCATGTTATCCCTCCCCACCCTCACCTTCCTTCCCACTTCCCACTGTCTCTCCCCTACCCTCCCCCCAGCTGCCCCCAGTGTGTGATGCTTCCCTCCCTGAGTCCAAATGTTCTCATTGTTCAACACCACCACCTATGAGCGAGAACACGTGGTGTTCGGCTTTCTGTTCTTGTGCCAGTTTGCTGAGAATGATGGTTTCCAGATTCATCCAAGTCCCTACAAAGGACACGAACTCATCGTTTTTTATGACTGTATAGTATTCCATGGTGTATATGAACCACGTTTTCTTTGTCCAGTCTATCATTGATGGGTATTTGGGTTGGTTCCAGGTCTTTGCTATTGTACACAGGGCTGCAGTGAACATATGTGTGCATGTGTCTTTATAGTAGAATGATTTATAGTTCTTTGGGTATATACCCAGTAATGGGATTGCTGGGTCAAATGGAATTTCTATTTCTAACTCCTTGAGAAATCACCACACCGTCTTCCACAATGGTTGAAATAATTTACACTCCCACCAACTGTGTAAGAGTGTTCCTATTTCTCCACATCCTCTCCAGCATCTGTTGTCTCCAGATTTTTTAATGATCGCCATTCTAACTGGTGTCAGATGGTATCTCAACATGGTTTTGATTTGCATTTCTCTAATGACCAGTGATGATGAGCATTTTTTCATTTTTGTTGGCCTCATATATGTCTTCTTTTGAAAAGTGTCTGTTCATATTCTTTGCCCACTTTTGAATGGGGTTGTTTGTTTTTTTCTTGTATATCTGTTTTAGTTCTTTGTAGATTCTGGATATTAGCCCTTTGTCAGATGGGTAGATTGCAAACATTTTTTCCAATTCTGTTGGTTGCCAATTCACTCCAATGATGGTTTTTTTTGCTGTACAGAAGCTCTGAATTTTAATTAGATCCCATTTGTCTATCTTGACTTTTATTGCCATTGCTTTTGGTGTTTTTGTCATGAAGTCCCCACCTATGCCTATGGTCCTGGATGGTTTTGCCTACATTTTCTTCTAGTGTTTTTATGTTGTTAGGTTTTATGTTTAAATCTTTAATTCATCTGGAGTTAATTTTAGTGTAAGGTGACAGGTAGGGTTCTAGTTTCTGCTTTCTGAACATGGTTAGACAGCTTTCCCAACACCATTTATTAAACATGGAGTCCTTTCCCCATTGCTTGTTTTTGTGGGGTTTGTCAAATATCAGATGGTTGTAGATGTGTGGTGTTGCTTCTGGGGCCTCTGTTCTGTTCCACTGGTCTGTCTCTGTTTCAGTACCAGTACCATGATTTTTTGATTACTGTAGCTTTGTAGTATAGTTTGAAGTCTGGCAGTGTGTTGCCTCCGGCTTTGTTCTTTTTGTTTAGGATTGTCTTGGCTATGATATGTCTTGGCTTGTGATTCCATATGAAGTTTAAGGTGTTTTTTTCCAGTTCTGTGAAGAAGTTCATTGGTAGCTTCATGGGGATAGCATTGAATCTATAGATTACTTTGGGCACTGTAGCGATTTTTCCATTATTAATTCTTCCTAACCATGAGCATGGAATATTTTTCCATCTGTTTTTGTCCTCTCTTATTTTGTTGAGCAGTGGTTTGTAGTTCTCCCTGAAGAGGTCATTTACATCCTTTGTTAATTATATTCCTAGGTATTTTATTCTCTTTGTAGCAGTTGTGAATGGAGTTCACTCTTGATTTGGCTCTCTGTTTGTCTGTTATTGGTATATAGGGATGCTTGTGATTTCTGCACATTAATTTTGTATCCTGAGACTTTACTGAAGTTGCTTATCAGTTTGAGAAGATTTTGGGCTGAGATGATGGGGTCTTCTAAATATACAATCATGTCATCTGCAAATAAAGACAATTTGACTTCTTCCTTTCCTAATTGAATACTCTTTATTTCTTTTTCTTGCCTGATTGCTCTGGCTAGAACTTCCAATACTATATTGAATAGGAGTGGTGAGAGAGGGCATTCTTGTCTAGTCCCTGATTTCAAAGGGAATTCGTCCAGCTTTTGTCCATTCCATATATTATCTGTAGGTTTGTCATATATAGTTTTTATCATTTTATGGTAAGTTTCATCAATGCCTAGTTTATTGAGAGATTTTAGCATGAAAGATTGTTGAATTTTGTCAAAGGCCTTCTCCGCATCTATTGAGATAATTATGTGGTTTTTGTCATTGGTTCCATTTATGTAATAGATTACATTTACGGATTTGCGTATGTTGAACCAGCCTTACATCCCCAGGATGAAGCCTACTTGATCATGATGGATAAGCTTCTTGATATGCTGTTGCAATCTGTTTGCCAGTATTTTATTGAAGATTTTTGCGTCGATGTTCATCATGGATATTGGCCTGAAGTTTTCTTTTTTAGTTGAGTCTCTGCCTGTTTTTGGTATCAGAATGATGTTGGTCTCATAAAATAAGCTAGGGAGGATTCCCTCCTTTTGTATTGTTTGATACAGTTTCAGAAAGAATGGAACCAGCTCCTCTTTGTACGTCTGGTAGAATTTAGCTGTGAACTCGTCTGGACCTGAACTTTTTTTGGTTGGTAGGCTATTAGTTGCTTTGTCTACTTCAGCCCTTGTTATTGGTCTATTCAGGGTTTCAACTTCCTCCTGGTTTAGTCTTGGTGGAGTACAAGGTCTAGGAATTTATCCATTTCTTCCTGGTTTACTGATTTATGTGAATAGAGCTGTTTGTAGTAATCTCTGATAGTAGTTTGTATTTCTGTGTGATCAGTGGTGATATCCCCTTTATCGTTTTTTTATTGCATCGATTTGATTATTCTCTCTTCTCTTTTTTATTAATCTGCTAGCGGTCTATTTTGTTGATCTTTTCAAAAAAACAGCTCCTGGATTTTTTGATTTTTTGAAGGGTTTTTTGTGTCTCTATCTCCTGTTCTGCTCTGATCTTATTTCTTGTCTTCTGCTGGCTTTTGAGTTTTTTGATCTTCCTCCTCTAGCTCTTTCAATTTTGATGATAGGGTGTCAATTTTAGATCTTTCCTTGTTTCTCATGTGGGCATTTATTGCTATAAATTTCCCTCTCGACCCTGCTTTAAAGGTGTCTCAGAGATTCTGGTAAGTTTTGTCTTCATTCTGATTGGTTTTGAAGAACATCTTTATTTCTGCCTTCATTTCATTGTTTATCCAGTCGACACTCAGAAGCAAGTTTTCAGTTTCCAAGTGGTTGTATGGGTTTGAGTGTGTTTCTTAATCCTGAGTTTTAATCTGATTGTGCTGTGGTATGATAGATTGTTTGTTATGATTTCTGTTCTTTTGCATTTGCTGAGGAGTGATTTGCTTCCAATGATGTGGTCAAATTTAGAGTAAGTGCATTTCGGTGCTGAGAAAAATGTATATTCTGTGGATTGGGGGTGGAGCGTTCTGTCTATGTCTATTAGCCGCTTGGTCCACCTTGGCATTCAAGTTCTGGATATCCTTGTTAATTTTCTGTCTCATTCATCTGTCTCATATTGACAGTGGAGTATTGAAGTCTCCTACTATTATTGTGTGGAAGTCTAAATCTCATTTTAGGTCAAGAACTTGCTTTATGTATCTGGGTGCTCCTGTGTTGGGGGCGTATATATTTAGGATAGTTAGCTCTTCTTGTTGGATTGATCCTTTTATCATTATGTAGTGTCCTTTGTCTCTTTTAATCCTTGTTGGTTTGAAATGCATTTCATCAGAAACTAGGATTGCAATCCCTGCATTTTTTTGTTCTCCATTTGCTTGGTAAATCTTCCATCCTTTTATTTTGAGTCTATGTGTGTCTTTGTATGTGAGCTGGGTTTCCTGAATACAGCACACCAATGGGTTTTAACTTTTTTTTTTTTTTTTTTTTTTTTTTTTTTGGGGGGGGGGGGGGGGCCGGGGGGGAGGGGGGTTGGGTGGGAATGGAGGAGGGGTGGGAGGGAGGAAGGGATGAAGGAAGGAAGGGAGGAAGGGAGGAAGG
>JAPYYA010005250.1:0-10964 GCA_028533165.1 Leontopithecus rosalia | reverse complement strand
CTTTGCTGAAGTTGCTTATCAGTTTCAGGAGTTTTTGGGCTGAGACGATAGGGTCTTCTAGATATACTATCATGTCATCTGCAAATAGAGACAATTTGGCTTCCTCCTTTCCTATTTGAATACCCTTTATTTCTTTTTCTTGCCTGATTGCTCTGGCTAGAACTTCCAGTACTATATTAAATAGGAGTGGTGAGAGGGGGCATCCTTGTTTGGCGCCGGATTTCAAAGGGAATGCTTCCAGTTTTTGCCCTATTCAGCAAATATTAATACACACTAGCCATGTGCTGGTCCATGTTCTTGGCTCTGAGAATTAAGCAGTGGTCTGAATAGACATGCATGCCCTAATAGGGTTTATTTAATTGGTAAAGTTAGACAATAAAGAAATTAAAAAGTGGATAGTATGTTCAGAAGATAGATGATGATATGAGAAGTTAAAACAAGGAGGGGAAGAGAATAGGTACAATCAGAAACAGAGGACATTGCAGTATTAAATAAGGGTGATCAGGGTGAAATCTGAAAGGATGAATTTTTACAAAATGCTAAGGAAACACCACTGATAATGCAGAGACAAAGGCAGTTATAAGAAGATAGAAGGTGGTGGATATTGTGCAACAGAGAAATTTGCTGAATTCTAAGTAAACTGAATTCCAGGTACAGAGTCAGGAGAGCCATTTCTGTATTTTTGCTTTTCTGCATATAACTGTCTTCTCTCTCTCTTTATTTGCACATTCTTGAGAATAGATTCTTTCATAGTCCTAAGAAATTATTTTATCTAAAATAATGAGATAAAAGCTTGCAGCCTGGTCCTTTTCCTTCCATTCTAGCCTCTGTAATACCAGGAATTGTTTTAAAGTGCTCATCTAGGGATAATTATGCAAAATAAGTTACAAAAAACAGGTCGATGTCAGGATATAACATTTTTATTAGATTACTAAGCTGTTATATTTTCAGGGTGAAATAACTTTATGGAGTATTTGCTATCTTCATTTAAACTTTAGTAAAGTTTATGGATACCTTTTGGTCTCCCTGATCAAGGATATTGCCTTCTAGAAAAAGTGGCTACCACCTGGGCTGAATCTCAACCAAGAAAGATCTAGACTGTCCTTTAAAATTTTTTTTAAATAATTAAATGTAATTTTTTCAGTCACCAACAAAATCTATTCTTTCTAGGGTTTCAGGCATGTGTTTCCAGTTATGTTAGAACCTTTACAGCCTTTATTCAGAGTTGTTACTGAGAGCTTTAACTGAGAAAGGCAAAGAGATAACAATTTAGAGATTTTTGTGATACTGAATTATTGAATGTGCTGGGTGAGAGACAGAGAGATAGATGTTGGCAAGGAGGCAAGTACATGGAGAGTTAGGCAATAATTCTTCACTATAAGAATAAAGGTTATATTAATTTGTGGAGATGATATTTTGAAAAGTAAGGCTTCAGTAGTTCTCATATTACTGAAGAAAGTCTTTGGAAGCAATTTATCCCCTTCTCAGTTTTGTTTTGTGACTATTCTCTGTAGCTAATTCTAAAGAAATTACTATGTTGGAAGGTTTGCGAATTCAGGAACATTATTTCCACATTCTCAATTATTAGGGTATAGAAAAGCGGTAACTTTCCTTTCCCATCAGTGGTCATGTTTAGTAGTGAAAATGACAGTTGCTGCTAATGGGGGTCACAGAAAGCCCAGGAAACAGAGCAATAATATTGGAAAACTCTTGGTGAAAATGTGTATGTGCTTACCCAAGGTCTAGACTAGTATAATCAGATGTGGACAATGGGCTGTAATGTAGTTATGGGAGACGGTTGTCATCATTACCATTATTTATAGAGCCTCTAGTATGAATCTTTTCTAGTTGGTCACTTGATAGGGCTGTTTGTTTCCTAAGGCTGACACAAGCATTTTTTTCTTCCTTCTTGCACTGTAGGTGTAAATTATACATAGTTTTTTCTTCATAATATTAAAGTATGTGAATCATTTTATGCTTTGCATTTAGACATTTAATCTACAGTAAACCCAACATTTTGGGGCTGCTTATAGTAATTAAAACTTTAATTTACCTTTAATTCTTTGTTTGAAAGAGTGGTTTACAGAGCTGTTGGATAAAATTGCTGTTGGTAAATATCATATAATTTGCATATTTAGGAAAATAAACTTGTAGATGAGAAAAATTGACGCCTTAGAATAGCAAAAAATCATTTCAATATCTTACTAGTTTAATTTTTGAAGTCATTTAAAAATTTTCCTTAATGAAAGGACAAATCATATTGTGTATATATTTAAAATAAATGAGAGGTATGTAGTCAGTACCTTCTCAGATACTTTGATTTTAAAATATTTTGTAAATGTGAAGGAAAAGATATGTATGTTCTCCTTCTTCTCTGAAAGTATTATTAAATATTTTACATACATCCCAATCACTTTTTAAAATTTGCATATATTTCAATCACTTTTTATAATATTATTTTAAATAAGTAAGGCTAGATGGTAATAATTTTGTATTATGCAGTGAAAATATTTCAAACTTAAATTTATGATACAGTTAAGTCTAATGTAAAAGCTCCAGGGTTTTGCTGTTAATTGCTTAGATAAATTAAGATGTTTGGAATATTTAATTTGAAGTATTTCCACAAACTGTCCACTCATCAAATAATAAGGGAGTATAGCCTACCTGAACAGTACCTGTTAGATGCTATGTTTATTTAAATAAAAAGAAGCAAAATTTTTTTTTAGTCTCTTTTTCTTTTTAGATTTTTTTCTTTTCCCTTTTCTGGTTCCTTAATCAGTTCTAGTTAAGGAAGCACATTTTTTTGGGAGAATAGAGTAATATACATAGAATTCTAATAGAATTTTAATAAGATATTCTATAAACAAGTATAATATATGCTGTACTTACAGTAATCATTAGCCATAAGGTTGACATAAAATAAGCTGAGCATTTTGGTTCACTCCTGTAATCCCAGCACTTTGGGAGACCAAGGTGGGAGGATTGCTTGAGCCCAGGAGTTCATGACCAGCCTGAGCACATAGCGTGATCCTCCTGTCTCTTTAAAAAGAAACTAGCTGGGATTGGTAGTGTGCACCTGTAGTCCTAGCTGCTTGGGAGTTTGAGATAGGAGGGTCACTTGAGGCCAGGATTTCCAAGATCATCCTGGGCATCATAGCAAGACCCTTGTCTCTACAAAAACGACTTTATAAAGAAAGATTGACATAAAATAAAGGTCTTTGTAGGATAGAATTGCAGAGTATTCCTTAGTGGGAAAGATGATTGAAATGGGTCCAAAGGAATTAAGGTTTTGGATATAAGGAAAGGCCTTTTAAGTTGATTGGGAGTGGTTTATGGCACTCATTTTCTACCATTCATTCAGTATCTATTTATTGATTATAATCTGTATGCCAGTTACTATTCTAGAATCTAAAGATATAAGTGTGAATTAGTCTATGCTGTCAGAGAGGAGAGAACACATAATAAACAAGTAAACAAGAAACAAAACAATTCAGATACTAAGAAATGCTTGGAAAAAAAAGAAAGCAGGGTAATGTTATGAGAGTAAGCATACTGGCTTATAGGGAGTATGGAGTGTTTAGAAAAATCTTGTGATGGGGAGACACTTAGTTTGAATGAAGAGAAGTAGCTAACCCTTTGAGATATATGTCACAACATTTTAAGGTGAGGAAACAGCAAGAGCAAAGGCGTTAAGGAGTGAATAGTATTTGTGCATTATTTAAACAAATTGAAGGCCAGCGTGGTTGGAACAAAATCAGCAAGAAAGAGAGAGTAAGGCTTGGAAATGTCAAGGGAAGTATTTAATATTGGGATCATAAAGGGCCCTATGAGCTATGCTAAAAAATTTGGATTAAATCATATTCAGTAAGAATACATTGCAGAGTTTTTAACAGAGGGGTGACATGATATAACTTACAGGGTTTTTTTTTTGTTTCTTTGTTTTGTTTTTCAGGGGTTTTTTTTGTTTTGTTTCTTTGTTTGTTTTGTTGTTATTGTTGTTTTTCCTTTTTCTTTTCAAAAATAGGGAGTCTCACTGTGTTGCCCAGGCTGATCTCAAATCCCTGAGCTCAAGTGATCCTCCTGCTTTAGTCTCCCAAAGTTCTGGGATTATAGGTGTGAGCCAAATCACCTGGCCCAGAAGTTTTGATGTGGTCCATTTTATCTATTTTTTCTGTTATTGCCCGTGCTTTTGGTATTACATCCTAGAATGCATTGCCAAATTCAGGATCGTGAAACTTTTCCTTATGTTTTCTTCTAGGACTTTTATAGTTATAACTCTTACATTTAGGTCTTTGATCCATTTTGAGGTAATTTTGTATCTGATATAAGGTAAGTGCTTTAGTCTCTCTCTGTATGTTGCTATAAAAAATACCTGAGACTGGGTAATTGATAAATAATAGCAATTTATTTCTCGTGGTTTTAGAGGTTTAGAAGTCCAAGATTAAGGCACTGGCAGGTTTTAGTGTGTGGTGAGGGCTAGATCTCTGCTTCTAAGATGGCACTTTGAGCACTGTGTCTTCATATGATGGAAGCTTAAAGGGCAGAAGAGGCTAAACATTGTGTGAAGACTGTTCAGGGCCTTAATTCCATTTACTAGGGAGGAGCCCTCATGACCTAATGTCTACATTAGGTCATTAGGTCTATAGTAGTCTTAATACTATTGCACTGGAGAGTAGGTTTTGATAAGAATTTTGGAGGGGATACCAATATTCAAGCCATGGCAGAAAATATCCAATTTCATACCTCTGTCTGTTGATATCCAGCTTTCCTAACACCATGACTTATAATCTTAGAAGGATGAATTGTGATAGGCTCAGTATGCAGGGCAAGAATGAAAGCAGATAAATCAGTGAAGATATTACTGAAGTATTCTAGAAAAGAAGGGATGGTGACTTAGAATGATGTGGTAGTAATGTGATGGAGAGAAGTAAACATATATGTGATATATTTAATAGTTAAAGCAGTAGAACTTGCTTTCATGAATGGGATTTGGAGGTGAGGAAATGACAAAATCAAGGGTTGTTTCTTGAGTTTGAGTGGACTTTGGTGCTATTTATTGTGGTGGGACAAACTGAAGTAGTGATGGGGAAGAGGTATTATAGGCATGAGTAGGTAGAATCAAGAGTTCTGCTTTGGAATATTGGATTTGAAATGTCCTATTGGATATCCAAGTGAAGATTCTCTGTGACTCAGAAATAAAGGAGACAAAGGGTAGGGTTAGAGATGTAAACATAGGAATTAGTTGTATATAGGTGAGATTAAAAGTCATAGAACTGGATGAAATAATTTAGAAGGAGAAAAGAATACACAGCTGACCTCTTGGATATTATGAGATGTATAGGTAGTGCAGCGGAGGATGTAGCAAAGGGGGCAGTGAAGAAGCTTGGAGGAAAACCAAGAAAGAGCTATATATTATTGAAAAAGTTCAGAGAAGAAAATGTTTTAAGAACCTTAAGAATCTTTTCACAGTTATCTTGCTATTTGTATATAGTCCTATAACTTTCTCTATTAAATTGTGAACTCTTTGTGGACAGTGTTATGCATGTTTGTATTCCTTACAGGTAGCAGCTTAGACCTGACTGGCAGAAGTGGACAGTCAAAGAGTTTCTTTTCCTTATAAGTACTGCTGGATCCATAGCAATGACCAGACACTATTCTATGCTTTGGTTATGTAAAGATAAATTATAACTAGTTGGTGCATTGTAAAATGGAAGACAAATTAGTAAATACATAATTGAAATTGTGTTATACAGAGAGATTCAAAGTAACAAGTACTAAAGAAGAGGCTTATGCCCTTTGGTAGGGGATTATTTCTGTGGAGGGAAAGCAGGTGTGGGATCACAAAAGGTTTTGTAGTGAACATTTACTTTGGTTTAGCTTTGATAGTAGGTTAGATGGAATGTGAAGTGAGGTCATTCCTCGGACAGTAGGAACAGAGGCAAAGAGGTGTACAATAACAGGGTGTAATGTCTGGGAAAGTAGTTCTTGGCCTAGAGTTCTTAGCGTATGAAAGTTTAACAATGAGACTGATTTCTAAGCCATGCAAAAGTATTTAGTCTCTTTCATAGATCATGGGAAGATGGCTGATACCTTGTAAACTATACAGTGATGATCAGATCTTCATTTTAGGAAGATAACCCTGATGAAGAGTTGGCAAGAATAGTAAGACTCATGGAAAAGTTGGATTGGAGGTTATTATAATAATCAAAACCATGATCCTGAGTGCCAGTGAGTTTCCAGTGAAGGGCACTGTAAAATATTACAAAGAAAAACAACTTTTAAAGTTATTGCAGAGGTAGAACGGGCAGTACTTAGTCTGTTAAGTCTGTAGGATGATGACGAAGGAAGATATGACTGATATTTCTAGTTTCAGTAACTGGATAAATAATGGTTATGTTAAGGGGTAGAGAATGAAAGAATGAATGATCTCTGTATAAGGGACTATTTTGATAAATCATGGTACATTCCATACACAGGAGTCACTTGAAGCTATTTTGATTACATAATGGTATACAGTTAAGTAAAATATACAAGTAGTATAGTATGACTTCTTGAGTGTTTAAAAATATTATTACAAAACACATAAACATGTACATGTGTGTATATATATATATGCACATAAATATTCTATATGTGTTTCATATATATGCACATAAATACTCTATATGTTTCTATAAATTTAAGGACAGAAAGATAACCTACTGATGATAGTGACATATGCTGAAAGTGAACAGGAAAGGGGGTTGGGAGCTTTCACTTACTGCTTTATTAATAAAGTGTTGCATGGTTTTTAAACACTACATAACCAGAAAAATGCATGAAACATCGACACAGAAAATTATTCATCTATCTATCTAAGTTTATATGTCAGTAAATGGACACCTTAAAAACTAAATGATAGGAAGGGATGTTTTGGTTCTCTTGGAAGTATAACACACAAAATTTTTTCTCTTTATAACTTTGTTCATACTATTTTCTGAAGTATCTTTCTCTCTTTGTTGCTTTTGCCCTTTATTTAAGGTTCAACTTCATGCTCTAACTTTCTGTTGGAGCTTTCTTTCATTGTTAGTAGATTATTGTGATCTTTGCTTCTATAGATATGTGGTAGCAAATGCATTCTTATGTTCTAATGTTACTTGTGTTGCTTATTTGTAACAAATTTCCACAAATTTTGCAGCTTAAAACAACATATGTTTACTATCCTACAGTTTCTGTGAGTCAGAAGTCTGGATTCAGCTTAGCTGGATCTTCTGCTTAGAGTTTTACAAGTCTACAAAAAAGGTGTTAGTCAAACTGCATTCCTCTTTGGAGCTTGGAGTCATTTTGTAAGGTCACATATTTCTTGGCAGAATTCAGTTCCATGCTGCTGTGGGACTGAGGTTCCCATTTTCTTGTTTACTGTTACTGAGAGGATGTTTTCAGCTCCTACAGGTTGTCTATATTGCCCTGTCTTATGGACTTCTCACACATAGCCACTTCTTCTTCAAGGGTGGCAGGAGAATCTCTCTAGTGTGCTAGGGCAGAGCTTTATTACATAACACAAGCACCAGAGTGATTATCCCATCACTGTTGGCACGTAAAGCAACTGAATTAAGGAATGATTATCCTATAATCTTTACTATATTCTGTTTGCTAGAAGGAAGTGCCAGATTCTGCCCAGGTTGAACTCAAGCGGCTGAGATCATGTAAAGCCATGACTCACTGGAGGTCACATTAGGGTATATCCACGATAGCACTTACATTAATTTGAGTTTCAAACTGGAAAAGACTCCAGTGTATTATCTTTTTCCCTAACTAAAAATATAATGAAATGTCATCTTTGGTGCTTAACCTAGTCTATAATGTAATATGTGTTGAACAGATGTTTGACAGTGTTTTAAAAGGCAGAGGGACAAAAATGTTGAAAGATAAGAATTAGCACTCAGAAGATTTATTCAGTTATAATGTGGATTAAAAGATGAAACCTTTATTTTTAGGCTATTGGCTATAAAACAGCATAAATTAAAGCTGAGAATATTACAAAGGAAATATTGACAAGATTTGTCGATTGATTAGGGGCCTGGAGGAAGGTTAGAGAAGAGGGAAGAGGCTAAAATAACTTTGAGGTTACTTGTTTGGGGACTAACAGGATAGTATGCCATTGACTAATCAATCCAATTAACGTTTGAGAGTACAAGGCAATATATTGATGTTAAATTCACAATGTGGTTTTAGGTCTCTGGAGGGAAACTAAGAAACCAAACCAGTATTTCACATCTGTACTCTTGAAAGCCCTTCCCTTCTTTATCTGTAGAATCAGAGGAAGTTATTCATTAGTGGGTTTTAAAATTACACTAGGGATTGTTTTTGTCTATAATGCCTACATGAGTACTGTTTAATAGCATTTGAAAACAAAATGCCCTGATGATGTCATCCCCAAATCATAGAAAGCGTATTGCATTAACTTCTAAAGTAGCTGGAAGACAGTTTGAGGACAGAAGAGAGGGTCTGACAGATGTGGAGTCAAATTATGATAGTGTATGTGAGCTTAATAGAGATTGAAACAAAGTGATTGAAAGGCAGAAAGCCTTTTTATTTTCTTTAAGGATTTTCTGTTTTCCTTTATTGTAATTATTGATTGCTCTAAAGCTTCAAAGAATAGAGAAATATAAGTAGGAAGACTTAAGCCTCACTTGCTGGGCCAGAAATGTGCATGCTTTTTCTGTAAAAGGCCAGATAGTTCTTTAGACCTTGCAGTCCATACTGTCTTTGACACAGCTGACCAACTCGCTGTAGTACAGTGATTTGAAAACAGCCTTGGATAACACTTAAACAAATGGGCATAGTTGTGCTCCTGTAGAGCTTACTAATCAAAAACAGTTGGTAGGCCCACAGGCCTTAATTTGCTGACCCCTGTTCTAGATTATTGGCAGAGTTGGGTGTATTTTCTTTTATATTTTCCCCAAACTCATATTGTTCATCATGTTCCTCAGGATTATTTTTCCCCTTAATTTATATTGTAGACATTGTTTTGTCAGTTTGGAAGCTTTTTAAAATTATTTGATTGTATATTTTGATTCTTTAAGGTTTTCACTTTTATAAATAGTGTAGTGAAATTCATTATTTCACTAGGAACATTTTCCACGTTTTTCTGCACTTTTGGAAAATGTTCATGGGCCCATTATTAAGAGTGCCAGCTGGGTGCAGTGGCTCACACCTGTAATCCTACAGATTACTTTGTGACCCTACATTTTGCCTATTTTTTATATATGTTCCATGTTTACTTGAAAAGAATATTTACTATTCACTTATTGGATATAATGTTCCAGATAAGTTGGTCAGCTTAAGAAATATTCTATAACTTTATATATTCTATATCTGGTACTAGGCCATATTCTTAGGAGCATACAAATTTAGAATCTCAAAATACTAAATTTCTATCTCTCTGGTTCACTTATCCTTTTATTGATTTAACATGTTTATCTTGTTATTTCTGTTTGCTTCTTCAAGTTTATTTTCCTCATACTAATAAAGGTTTATTAACTTTCTTTTAACTTTTAAAAATTGTTCATGTTTTCAGAAATTTTACTATTCAATCTTTGTTGAGCCTTATATTGAAATCGTGTCACTTACAAGCATCATATACTTTAAAAAATTGATTTGACAATAATTTTACCACTAAATGTTTACTTTCTGTGTATTTCTGATACATTTAGGTTAAAATTTATCATCTCATTATTTATGTCCTTTACATTTGCCCCACATCTTGTGTTTCTTTTTTTTTCCCTTCTTTTGAGCTAGGTATTTGTTGCTAATTTTTTTCCCATTAGCTTGTTGGTTGCATATATATTTAAATACCTTTACCTTTTATGGTTACCTAGATATTGTAGTATGAATATTACAATTAACATCTTTACATAAACTGATTCTTTTGCCAATCTGTATACAATACAGGACACTTACAACACTAATTCAGTTGCTTTCTCTTGCCTTGCATGCTGTGGTTATATATTTTAAATTGCAATATTTTTGAATTCTAGAAGTTAAACAATTATTGTAAATATTCAGGTTTTTTTTTTTTTTTTTGAGATAGAGTCTTCCTATGTTGCCCAGGCTGGAGTACAGTGGCACAATCTCAGCACACTGCAACTCTGCCTCCTGGGTTCAAGCGATTTTTCTGCCTCAGCATCCCGAGTAGCTAGGATTACAGGTGCTCACCATCACACCCGGCTAATTTTTGTATTTTTAGTAGAGATGAGGTTACATCATCTCCAAACTGGTACTGAACTTCTGACTTAGTGATTCAGCCACTTCGGCCTCCGAAAGTACTGGGATTACAGGTGTGAGCCACTGTGCCCAGCCAGTATTCTTTTAGATTTACCACGTTTGTCATTTTCTTTCTTTTTTTTTTTTTTTTTTGCATTTTAGGTTTTGGGGTACATGTGCAGAACATGCATGATAGGTACACACATGGCAGTGTGTTTTGCTGCCTTCTCCCACATTTGGCATTTCTCCCCAGGCTATCCCTCCCCTACTCCCTCACCCTGCTGTCCCTCCCCTATTCCCCACAGTTGACCCCAGTGTGTCCCCCTTCCCTGTGTCCATGTGTTCTCATTTTTCATCACCCGCCTATGAGCGAGAATATGCGGTATTTCATTTTCTGTTCATGTGTCAGTTTGCTGAGAATGATGTTCTCCAGATTCATCCATGTCCCTACAAAGGACACGAACTCATTGTTTTTGATTGCTGCATACTATTCCATGGTGTATATGTGACACATTTTCCGAGTCCAGTCTATCATGGATGGGCATTTGGGTTGGTTCCAGGTCTTTGCTATTGTAAACAGTGCTGCAGTGAACATTCGTGTGCATGTGTCCTTATAGTAAAACGATTTATAGTCCTTTGGATATATACCTAGTAATGGGATAGCTGGGTCAAATGGAATTTCTATTTCTAGGTCCCTGAGGAATCGCCACACTGTCTTC
>JAPYYA010005249.1:0-10964 GCA_028533165.1 Leontopithecus rosalia | reverse complement strand
TACTTGATCATGGTGGATAAGCTTTTTGATGTGCTGTTGCAATTGGCTTGCCAGTATTTTATTGAAGATTTTTGCGTCTATGTTCATCATGGATATTGGCCTGAAATTTTCTTTTCTTTTTAAGTCTCTGCTAGGTTTTGGTATCAGAATGATGTTGGTCTCATAAAATGATTTGGGAAGGATTCCCTCTTTTTGGATTATTTGGAATAGTTTCAGAAGGAATGGTACCAGTTCCTCTTTGTGTGTCTGGTAGAATTCGGCTATGAACCCATTTGGACCTGGGCTTTTTTTGTGTGTGGTAGGCTCTTAATTGCTGCCTCAACTTCAGACCTTGTTATAGGTCTATTCATGCTTTCGACTTCTTTCTGGTTTAGGTTTGGGAGGAAACCAGTGTCCAGGAATTTATCCATTTCTTCCAGGTTTACTAGTTTATGTGCATAGAGTTTTTGGTAATATTCTCTGAACATGGTTTGAATTTCTGTGGAATCTGTGGTGATTTCCTCTTTATCGTTTTTTATTGCATCTATTTGGTTATTCTCTCTTTTCTTTTTTATTAATCTGGCTAGTGGTCTATTTTGTTGATCTTCTCAAAAAACCAGCTCTTCGATTTATTGATTTTTGAAGGGTTTTCCATATCTCTATCTCCTTCAGTTCTGCTCTGATCTTAGTTATTTCTTGTCTTCTGCTAGGTTTTGAGTTTTTTTTTTAATCTTGCTCCTCTGACTTTTTCAATTTTGATGATAGGGTGTCAATTTTGGATCTCTCCACTCTTCTCATGTGGGCACTTATTGCTATATATTTTCCTCTAGAGACTGCTTTAACTGTGTCCCAGAGATTCTGGTATGTTTTGTCTTCATTCTCATTCATTTTGAAGAACTTCTTTATTTCTGCCTTCCTTTCATTGTTTATCCAGTCAACATTCAAGAGCCAGTTGTTCAGATTCCATGAAGCTGTGCGGCTCTGAGTTAGTTTCTGAATTCTGAGTTCTAACTTGATTGTGCTGTGGTCAGAGAGACTGTTTGTTATGATTTCAGTTCTTTTGCATTTTCTGAGGAGTGATTTATTTCCAATTATGTGGTCAATTTTAGAGTAGGTGTATGCGGTGCTGAGAAGAATGTATATTCTGTGGATTTGGGGTGGAGAGTTCTGTAAATGTCTACCAGGTTTGCTTGTTCTGGGTCTGAGTTCAAGACCTGGATATCCTTGTTAATTTTTTGTCTGATTGATCTGTCTAATATTGACAGTGGAGTGTTAAAGTCTCCCACTATTATTGTGTGGGAGTCTAAGTCTCTTTGTAAGTCATTAAGAACTTGCCTTATATATCTGGGTGCTCCTGTATTGCGTCCATATATATTTAGGATCGTTAGTTCTTCTTGTTGTATCAATCCTTTTACCATTATGTAATGTCCTCCTTTGTCTCTTTTGATCTTTGTTGCTTTAAAGTCTATTTTATCAGAGATGAGAATTACATCTCCTGCTTTTTTTTTGCTCTCCATTTGCTTGGTAAATCTTTCTCCATCCCTTTATTTTGAGCCTTTGTGTATCCTTGCATGTGAGATGGGTTTCCTGGATAGAGCACACCGATGGGTTTTGGCTTTTAATCCAATTTGCCAGTCTGTGTCTTTTGATTGGTGCATTTAGCCCATTTACATTTAGGATTAATATTGTTATGTGTAAATTTGATACTGCCATTTTGGTTCTAGCTGGCCTTTTTGCACCTTAGTTGATGCAGATTCTTCATTTTGTTGATGCTCTTTACCTTTTGGTATGTTTTAGGAGTGGCTGGTACTGGTTCTTCCTTTCTATGGGTAGTGCCTCTTTCAGGAGCTCTTGTAAAGCAGGCCTGGTGGTGTCAAAATCTATGAGTACTTGCTTGTTTGCAAAGGATTTCATTTTTCCTTCACTTATGAAGCTTAGTTTGGCTGGATATGAAATTCTGGGTTGAAAGTTCTTTTCTTTAAGAATGTTGAATATTGGCCTACACTCTCTTCTGGCTTGCAGGGTTTCTGCCGAGAGATCTGCTGTGAGTCTGATGGGCTTCCCTTTGTGGGTGACCCGACCTTTCTCTCTTGCTGCCCTTAGCATTTTCTCCTTCATTTCAACCCTGGTGAATCTGACGATTATGTGCCTTGGGGTTGCTCTTCTTGAGGAATATCTTTGTGGTGTTCTCTGTATTTCCTGGACTTGAATATTGGCCTGCCTTGCTAGGTTGGGGAAGTTTTCCTGGATAATATCCTGAAGAGTATTTTCCAGCTTGGATTCATTCTCTTCGTCACATTCAGGTACACCTATCAAATGTAGATTAGGTTTCTTCACATAGTCCCACATTTCTTGGAGGCTTTGTTTATTCCTTTTTGCACTTTTTTCTCTAATCTTGCCTTCTCATTTTATTTCACTGAGTTGATCTTCGACTTCTGATATCCTTTCTTCTGTGTGGTCAATTCGGCTGTTGAAACTTGTGCATGCTTCGCAAAGTTCTCGTGTTGTGTTTTTCAGCTCCATCAATTCACTCGTATTCCTCTCTAAGTTGCCCATTCTTGTTATCATTTCATCAAATATTTTTTCAAGGTTCTTAGTTTCTTTGCATTGAGTTAGAACATGTTCTTTTAGCTCACGGAAGTTTCTCATTACCCACCTTCTGAAGTCTGATTCTGTCATTTAATCATACTCATTCTCTGTCCAGCTTTGTTCCCTTGCTGGTGAGGAGTTGTGATCCCTTGTAGAAGGCGAGATGTTTTGATTTCAGGTGTTTTCCTCCTATTTGAGCTGGTTTCTTCCCATCTTTGTGGATTTATCCATCTGTCGTCTGCGTAGTTGCTGATTTTCAGATTGGGTCTCTGAGTGGACGTCCAGATTGTTGATGATGAAATTATTTCTGTTTCTTAGTTTTGCTTCTAACAGTCTGGCCCCTCTGCTGTAGGACTGCTGAGGTCCACTCCAGGCTCTGCTTGCCTGGGGATCATCTGCAGCACCTGCAGAACAGTAAGGGTTGCTACCACTTTCTCCTTCTGCTATCTCTGTCCCAGAATGATGCCGACCAAATGTCAGTCTGATCAGTCCTTTGTGAGGTGACTCTTTGGATATACAGGGGTCAGGGAGCTGCTTGAGGAGACAGTCTGTTCTTTAGAGTAGTTCAAGTGCTGAGCTGTGAGTTCCATTGTTCATTCAGAGCTGCTAGGTAGGTACGTTTAAGTCTGCTGCAGCAGAACTCATAAACCCCCCTTTTTCCCCAGGTGCTCTGTCCCATGGTATTAGGGCTTTATTTATGAGTAACCATTTTGCTGCTGCCTTTTTTTTTTTCAGGACTGTCCTGCCCAGCAAGGAGGCAGCCTAGTCACTGTCTGCCTGCAGAGGCTTTGCTGATCTGCTGTGGGGTCTGCTGTGCTCCTGTGGGCTCTGCCATGCTGCCGTGTGTATTTCCCTGCAGTTCTGTTTATATGGGTGTGGTTAGAACTGCCTCGGCAATGGTGGCCCACCTCTGTGATGGCGGACTCTCTGTTATGGTGGGTTGCCTCGGCAATGGCAGGCTGGGTCAGCAATGGCAGACTACTTCTGTATGGGTGGAGTGCCTCAGTAATGGCAGAAGCCCCTCCCCCACAGAGCTGGACCGTCCCGGGTTTAGCTGTGCTTGCAGTGAAACTCTCAACCCCAAGCGTTTCCAATTGCTGTTTTTTTGTTTTTGTGGGCATGAGACCCGCCGAGCCTGATCACCTGGCTTCCTGCCTCAGCGCCCTTTTTTTTTAAGTTGAATGGCTGACTCTCTCCCAGGTGTTCCAGTCGCCTGCTGAAAGGGCACTGGGATCCATGTGATTTCCTGTGGGGCGACCCACTGCGCTGGCTGAAACGTTGCTGCCCGGGAATCTCCTGGCCTGACTCTATGTTTCAGTCCTGTTTAATCAGATGAATGGGCTAATCTGCCTTCCCGGATCTCCAACTGCCAGTTTAAGAGGGCAACTAGACTAGTGTATTTTGTAAGGAGAGCTGCTGTGCTGCAGCACCAGCCAAAATGGCCACACCAGCCGAAACAGTTGCGCTGGCCAAAACAGCCATGCTGGCCACCCGTGGGGTTTCTCTGCCTGGGAATCTCCTGGTGTGTGGGCAATGAAGATCCATCTGGGAATGCAGCATCCACTCACCCTCTGTGCTTTCACTGGGAGCTGCAATCCTGAGCTGCTCCTACAGAGCCATCTTGAATCTGTTCCTCACACTTCTATTATTATATTTTATGTGAAAGAAATCACAGAGACATGTTTGAATACATTTTGAGCAGTTTTTAGGAATCATAGTTAGTCTTAGCCATGTTACCAGAAATGCTGCTCAAAATTTTTTATGTATCTGATTTTAAAACTCAGGTCTCCACAAAGCCTCCATGGGAATCTTTGTATCAGCTTGATTGATTGCTGTCTCTACCACTCTGTACATTTTACATATAGGGTGATTATTGAAAAAGATATTTCCTATACAGAGTGCATGCATGCTTCTATTGCTCATATTCCTCAATGCTTAGCTCATTTTCTAAACAACTTTAAACACTGTAATCCCTGTAATCTCAAATTCAGTGCTGCTGCCTCCTCCCTGGGTTTTCTGACACTCTCAGGATGTGGTTTTCACACTGTGTCTCTTGCACAGTAATACATGGCCGTGTCCTCAGATCTCAGGCTGGTCAGCTCCATGTAGGCTGTGCTCGTGGATGTGTCTGCAGTCATGGTGACTCTACCCTGGAACTTCTGTGCATAGCTTGTTTGATCAAATATAGGGATAATCACTCCCATCCACTCAAGCCCTTGTCCAGGGGCCTGTCGCACCCAGCTGATAGCATAGCTAGTGAAGGTGTATCCAGAAGCCTTGCAGGAGACCTTCACTGAGGCCCCAGGTTTCTTCACCTCAGGCCCAGACTGCACCAGCTGCTCCTGGGAGTGGGCACCTGTGGAGAGGAGACAGGAATGAGTGACGTCTCACTTGACTGGCCTGGTTTCTCCCTCAGCCCTGGGACTGGACTGCCCTTTACCTGTTGCTGCTGCCACCAAGAAGAGGATTCTCCAGGTCCAGTCCATGGTGAGGAGCTGTGTTCTGGGGCCTTCTCCTGAGGAGGGTATGGTTGTTGGGTGATGCGCTCAGGGCACAGAGATATCTAAGTTCACCTCAGTTATTTGCATATTCATGAAAGATGATATTTAATAGCCCAATTCCGGATCCAGTATGAGAAAGAGCAAATAGATGACACATGGACGACAGAATTGTAGAAGCTGAGGGTTCAATCCATAATCCTGTTAGAGACCATGCATCCCCTTCACATCCCTGAACTCTGTGTTGAGAGAGTTTCCTCACTGGGTGACAGGCTTCCCCAGGACACACATCTCATTTTGAACCCACATTTGAATGTCTCAGAGGCAACTTGAACCATTTCTAGACCTTAATATGTGAATGCGTTATTTTGTGAATTAGTGAGTTTCTTCAAAAATTTCACTTATTTATAAGAAAGAATCTCGTCCTGACCTCCACCTGCTTAATATTAAGAGCTTTAACTGAGTTTGAAAATCCCATTGTAAAAGTGATTCTCATTATAACGCCCAGTTGGCTAAATGGTGATATTGAATACGATATTTTTACAAACATCACCAGTCCCTGTGAAATACTTATTTTAGATAACTTTAAAGGAAGTCCCAGGCCCTGACAGGAACCCCTCCCCAGCTTCCAGTGCATCTGCTCTGGGGCAGGACCCTGTGCTGGGTGTGTCCTGAGCGCCCCCTGCAGCCCAATCCCAACTCTGCAGGGATGTTTCTGTCTGATCAGAATATATTCCCACCAGTGCCTCTGGCCCAGTATAAATTGGCTGTGCCATGGCTCAGAATTCTCCTTTATTGACACCATATGCTTCTTACATCACCTTTTGAAATAGTGAATTGGCATTAGGAAACCCAGAGAACTCTGCAGGAGACCCTAAGAAAACATCTAATGCATCTCCAGGGAGCACTTTCATGGAGCTCAAGAGGTACTGAATCATTGGACACACGGTGAATCCAAAAACTCTTCAGGGGTTTTTATTTCCTTTGGGGTCCTACAGTTAATTACTGAACCTGAGAATATCTGCAGATACAGGTGCATGTAGATGGAATCCCACTCCAATGCAACTGTTCAAATCACACACACAGACACAAACACCCACACACTCACACATATGCAAACAGATACACACTCACACACAAGTATACATTGTGGCTAATATTTATATTAATGAGTCCCAAGTTTGCCATTTTTTTCTGGTATCCATTTCATGGGAAACTCTCCCCACACTGGCAGTAAGGTTGAGTTTGTGTCTTTCTGCAAACAGAAATAAAGAACACAGAACACAAGTGGAGACCTGGGAAGGACATGCACATTGAATTCACTGGTCTCACTTTGGAACTGCAGATGCCCCACGCAAAGTAAATTTGAGACTAATGAGGATGAAATCATTTTATTGGTGCTGAAGTTGTTGGTGTCAGTGGCTTCAAATTGCTCTATTTTCCTTAACATTTTTCTCCTACTTTCCTCCTTAGATAGAGTTTGTGCATTGCCACACTCTCACATGTAATCCCTATTAACTAAGCGGGTGAGAATATACTCTGTGGTACATGGAAGCATTACATATGTTCTTACAGCTGAATTTTAATGCTGTAGTGGTCTTCTTTCATGTCACAAAATATCAAAAGTGAATAAGAGATTAGGGACCCAAAGATGAAATGCAGATTATACAGAAAATATGTGATGTCTTTACAGATATATGAAACAACTTGACCGAATAAGAAAAGCTGCTAAATAGCTTTAGAAACAATAAAGTCAGTAAAACTAAGAAACAAACAGCACCCAGCACTGTCCTGTAGTTGATGATGTCCCACAAAGCAGCACAGCTTACCAACTGTGATTCCACACCACAGGAATCCTGGAATTAAACAAAAAGGGAATGGATGCTGGGTGTTGGGAGGGGGGTCTCACAGCTGGAGCAGGAGGTTACAGACAGCAAGGGAGAAAAGTGAGAAATGTCCAAGTAGTATTGGATTACGGTGAACTCGCTAGTAGGTTTGCATGTTTGGCATAATATGCATACAACAAATTAGATAAAAATACTTCATTGAAAAAAGCAGAAAATAGGCTCTGACCTAAATAACTTTGGAAATGGGGGAGTTCTGAAACTCTAAACTATAAGTTAACTGCACATAAGCACTGTACTCCAGTAGGTAAACATGTTTCCAACTGGGGTACAGCTTCACAGTTTTGCTACTGCTATGCATGGTTCCTAAAATTCTGCTCTGCATGGTTCCTGAAACTGCAGAAATGTAATGCAATGTCATATGGTGGGATGGGGTTCCTCACTTTGCAGTGGGTGGTGACTGACAGGCAAGGCAGTCAGGCTCTAAATGTTCATGTGGTATCTTTGTTGGGTGGAGATAAAAACGTGTTCTTATTTTTAATGTAATATAAGTTCACAAGATTAGATGCATAGTTTAGATGTGACTGTAAACATGGATTAATATACACATTCACATTTTCTAGGCCAGTTAGTTGAGAGGTCCTAAAAGGAGTTATATCCCATTAACAACACATACACCCAACCTCACAATTTTCTATTTTAATACAATTCTTCAAGACCAGAAGGCAGCAATCCTTAGAAAAACGGCTGATTCTATGCATGAAAAAGGTAACACAAAAAATGAGCTTAGAATTTCTTATAATACTGGGAAGTAGTAAAGTGTTCAAAAGGAAAAGGAAAAGATATCCTATAAGGAAACAGAATCCTAATTAAATGAGGTCCCAGCCTTTGTACTGAAAAAGCTGTGGTGATTTGAGCAATAACTTAAGTAAGGAAGCATGGATCGTCCTCAGAGTTAAACATCCATAAAATGATACTGTTATTAACAGATAATTAAATAAAGAGAACTCGATAAAAAGACACATCTCCCTTACAGAAGTATTCAAAATATCTTAGGTTGATGGTACTCTTTCTTATCAAGTAGATGAGGTTTAAACACTCATGTATTGATTGTAGCCTGAGATTACAGATATGGAAAAATAATCACTGCTAGTTTATTTTATAATGAGTTTTTAGATATAATGTCAAAAATATCATCTATGAATGAATAAAATGATACATATTAATTTATCCAAATTTATAAATGTGCACACACATTTTTCTGCAATACACACTGATAAGGGAGTAAAAAGACAAGATCAGACTTGGAGAAAATATCTTCAAGTAACATATTTGTTAAATGACTTCTTTTAATTTAGTGAATGACTTTTATAATGATTACTCAAGTATACTTACACCTAGTTTTATAATGCAGTAAAAAATGAACCAAATATTAAACCAGGCACCTCATCAAAATTATATAAAAATTGTTAAGTTTAAATTTTTCATTAGGGATGTGTGCAGTGAAACAAAAGTGAGATGCTATTACTGACCTATTAAAATGGTTTAAATGCACAATATTCATACTGCCAATGGCAGTAAGAGTATGGAGAAAAGAACTATTATGCACGGTTGGTGGGAATCCAAAATGGTACATGCACAAAATGAATACATTTTGGCATTTTTAACACAGATAAAAGTAGAGTTAAAATGTAATCTAGTGGCTATGTGCCAAGATATTTACAACACTGATTCAGAAACTGATGTTTGCACAGTCAACCAGTTTCTGTTCTCTTACATCTATCACCTGGTTTGTGTTCAAATGTATCAATCATGGGAGCTCCTCCCAGAAAACGGCTCTGCACAGGGGAGATATTAAGGTATGGCTGCTGCTGGGACTGATGGGAGACTCCTGATGGGCAACAGTAATCAGGGAGGCACAAATGGCCTCGCTGGACTTAGCTTGGAACACAGGTTAACTAGGAAGGTCTATCAAACTTCCATGTTTCTCCAGCACTGGTTGTGATACTGGCCTCCTGGCCTGATAGTGTCTACAGCCTCACCTGGCCTCCTGTGTGTTTTTCTGCCTCCATTACTTGCTTCTGACTTTGGGACAAATAATATTTTTAAAAAAATAAACTTCTAATCCATAGACCTCAGTGGTAGGCACAGAAACATAAATACAGAGAGGCTCCAAGGGAAACTGATGCAGAGGAAGCCACAGACTCTGAAGGAAGCCACAGACCCTTGACCTTCAACTACACCTGTCCTGGGGATGACCTTAAATTCTGTGGGTGCACATGTCCCCTGCAGCCCAGTCTCCTTTCTTCTCTCTAAAAGAAATTTTGTGTTTTGGCTGATGCTGATGTTCCCTCACTTGCTACCTTATGTAAAGTAATATACAAGTTCACATTCCACACTCTGACTGTTCATTCACAGATATAGCGAGTTTTTGGAACTGTCTTGGGAGATGGAGAATCTGTCCTTCACAGAGTTTGCATGGTACATCCGACTTCCATCTTACTTTATGTTCACTACTCACTTCAGCACCTTCTCTGAAGCTTGGTGGACCCAGCTAATTCAGCAGCTACTCATTCAGTAGTTTATTCAGTAGCTACTAAAGTTGAATCCAGAGGCTGCACAAAGATTCTCCAGAACCCTCCAGGCTGTTTTATAACTTCTCCAGACTCCACCAGCTGAACCTCATATACAGACACATCCTGGTTAGAAACTGCCAAAGGCTTTCACTGTTCCTCTCACTCATATTCACTTACACTCACTATCTCTAATTCTATATGAATATTTTAAAATAGCAAGAAGAAAAATCTAGCTCAGTTCAAAGCCCATACTGAATCCCCTGTGTTCAGTCCTCATTACCAAGTAGAAACACCTGGAAATCCCAGGGCTGGTGCTCCTCTCCCAGAGATGCAGGACCAGAACTGGGTTGGTTTTCATCAGGAGAGGGAGAGCTCTATTTGATTGTCTCCTACTACATAGCAAGCTTGAAAGTGGAATGCCTTGGATAGGGCAGGGCCCAGAGCAGATAGGAGACTCCTGGAGTTTAGTGGCAATAAAAGAATTTAGAGAAATATAATTTCTTATTATGTGACTGTGCCACAAAAATTACTTAGCAATATATTTTATAGTTTTTCACATTTTTTTTTTGAGATGGAATCTCACTCTGTCAGCCAGGCTGGAGTCTGTATTAATGTTGCAGGTGAAGACATCCCTTGAGACAAAGGAATTTACAAAGAAAGATTCAATTGACTTACATTTCCACTTGGCTGGGGAGGCTTCACAATCATGGTGGAAGGTTAAAGCCATGTCTCCCATGAAGGCAGACAGGACAAGAGAGCTTTTGAAGAGAAACTCCTTATATATATATATATATATATATATATATATATATATACGTATATATGTGTGTATATATATACACACATATATACGTATACATATATATATATAAATATATGATCTAATTAGATTTATTCACTATCACGGGAAGAGCATGGAAGAGACCTGCCCCATAATTCAATCATGTCCCACTGTGTCCCTCCCACCACACATCAAAATTATGGGAGTACGTGTCAAGATGAGATTTGGTTGGGGACACAGAGACAAACCCTATCAACTACAATGATTAAAAAAATTGAAAATGAGATTGGTAGTCACAGAACTTTGAAATTAGGAAGATTTCCTGGGGAAACTGTCAGATGAAGAGGAAGTTCCAAACACCAAAAGTAAACACATCCTTACCCTTCATCTGTACCTGTCTCTGGGGTTGACTCTGATCAGTGGGTTCTGAGCGCCCTCTGCAGCTGATTTCCTATGTGTGTTCTTTTTATTTATTTATTTATTTATTTATTTATTAAAAATTTTTATTGCATTTTAGGTTTTGGGGTACATGTGCAGAACATGCAAGATAGTTGCATAGGTACACACGTGGCAGTGTGTTTTGCTGCCTTCTGCCCCCTCACCCATATTTGGTATTTCTCCCCATGCCATCCCTCCCCTGCTCCCCCCCCACCGCTGTCCCTCCCCTATTTCCCCCAATAGACCTCAGTGTGTGGTG
>JAPYYA010005248.1:0-10964 GCA_028533165.1 Leontopithecus rosalia | reverse complement strand
AAGCGAACCTGTTCAGCCACTGTGGAAAGCAGCTTGGAGATTTCTGCAAGGACTTATCTTTTTTTTTTTTTGAGACGGAGTTTCGCTCTTGTTACCCAGGCTGGAGTGCAATGGCGCCACCTCAGCTCACCGCAACCTCCGCCTCCTGGGTTCAGGCAATTCTCCTGCCTCAGCCTCCTGAGTAGCTGGGATTACAGGCACACGCCACCATGCCCAGCTAATTTTTTGTATTTTTGGTAGAGACGGGGTTTCACCATGTTGACCAGGATGGTCTCGATCTCTTGACCTCGTGATCCACCCGCCTCCGCCTCCCAAAGTGCTGGGATTACAGGCTTGAGGCACCGCGCCCGGCCTCTGCAAGGACTTAAAATAGAACTACCATTCGACCCAGCAATTCCGCTACTGGGGATACACCCAGAGGAAAGTAATTTATTTTATCAAGAAGACACGTGCACGCAACTGTTCATGCAGTGCTGTTCTCATTAGCAAGGACAGAGTCAATCTAAGTGCCTGCAACAGTGAACTGAATGAAAACAATGTGGTGCATAGACGCCATGAAAATCTATGCAGCTATGACACAGCAAAAGCACGTCCTCGTCAGCAACACGGATGGAGCTAGAGGCTGTTATCCTAAGCAACCTAATGCAAGGACAGAAAGCCACATTCTGCATGTTCCTGTTTTTTCTTTCTTTCTTTCTTTCTTTTTTTTTTTTTGAGACAGAGTTTTGCTCTTATTACCCAGGCTGGAGTGCAATGGCGCGATCTCAGCTCACCGCAACCTCCGCCTCCTGGGTTCAAGCAATCCTCCTGCCTCAGCCTCCCGAGTAGCTGGGACTACAGGCACGTGCCACCATGCCCAGCTAATTTTTGTATTTTTTTAGTAGAGACGGGGTTTCACCATGTTGACAAGGATGGTCTCGATCTCTTGACCTTGTGATCCACCCGCCTCGGCCTCCCAAAGTGCTGGGATTACAGGCTTGAGCCCCCGCGCCCGGCCGCATGCTCCTGTTTGAAAGTGGCAGCTAAACATCGAATTCACGTGAACAAGATGCTGGAGATCCCTAGATCGGGGAGAGAGGAGGCGCACCTGGGCTGAAAACCACCTGTTGGGGACCCTGCTTACTGTTTGGGTGATGGGGTCATTGGGACACCAAGCCTCAGCCTCCCAAAATCTACCCGTGTAACAGCCCTGTGTGTGTACCCTTTAATCTATAATATAGGTTGAAATTAAAGATGAATAAATAAAAATGACATAAGGCCAAAAAAGAAAATGGGGTTAACTGAGTGAGAGAACTCTGCACCATAAACCGTAACCCAGCTCAAAAAAATAAACTCCAATCGTTTAAAATAATCGCAAGTTCCATGATGATAATTGTATAAAAGTTATACATGTAAGTGCCAAACCCTAAAATTAAACATTTGCATAATGAAATTACACATGAATTCCATTTTCTTCTTTATAGCCTTACTTTTCTTTCCATTTTCCAGTGATATATTTTGTGTATCCTTAGGGAATCCCTGCTGTCAGCCTTCTCCTTCTGCACCACCCCTTCCGTTTCCACTGTCCACCTCAGCCCTTCCTCGGGCCTGGGACTGTGGCTTCCTCGGCACGGAAGGCACAGAGCTGCACTCAGCCTCGGGAGAGAGGAGGGCGCAGGGCAGGTGCTGGAGGTGTTCTCGGCATTGCAGAGGAACCTCGCAGCTCAGGCCCTCTATCGCAGAAGGCTGCGTTTCTCCACCAGCTTAGCCACAACCGAGCGGACCTCGCCCCTTTCCTGATTGGCTTTTTTCTCACTCTTCCTAACTCCTGAAAATGTATATTCTTCCACCTAACATTTCTTTCTACTTCTTGTCTTCACAATATATTCCGATTTATCGTGCTCAGAAAATACTGGTCTCACCATGTCCTAAGTTACCATCTAAATCATAGTGAGTGATTTGACAAGAAAGAGGCCCCGCCCCAACACTGCCTCTCCTTTATTCACTCAGAGGGTTCCTAAGGCCTCAGCAGCGACAATGGGCTGTGCTGCGCATGCTCCTCTGAGGAAAACAGACAGAATCCCTGCTCCAGTGTGGACAGCAGGTGAACACAACCAGCAGGTGCATTGCATGGGACATAGGAAGGTGACAGATGATTTGGGGCACAGGGAACAAGGTTGTGGGGAGGAAGAGCAGGAGGGGAGCCCCCAGGTCCTCAGTAGCCCAAATCTGATCTCGAGAAGGTGACATGTGAGTCCTGGCTTCAAGGAGGTGAGCATTCCCGAGGGAGGCACAGGCCTTGAGTGGTCCAGGGAAAATCCAGAAGCTACCTCGGTAACATTTTTTTTTTTTTTGAGACGGTGTTTCGCTCATGTTACCCAGGCTGGAGTGCAATGGCGCGATCTCGGCTCACTGCAACCTCCGACTCCTCGGTTAAGGCAATTCTCCTGCCTCAGCCTCCTGAGTAGCTGGGATTACAGGCACGCGCCACCATGCCCAGCTACATTTTTTTAATTTTTAGTAGAGACGGGGTTTCACTATGTTGACCAGAATGATCTCTATCTCTTGACCTCGTGATTCACCCGCCTCGGCCTCCCAAAGTGCTGGGATTACAGGCTTGAGCCACCGAGCCCGGCCCCTCAGTAACATTTTTAAGGCAACCCTAAAACAAAAGAAAGGCTGGGCTCAGGGGCTCACACCTGCAATCCCAGCACTTTGGGAGGCTGATGTGGAAGGTCTAGGAGGTCAGGAGATTGAGACCAGCCTGAAAATCCCATCCCTACTAAAATTACAAAAATTAGCCAGGCGTGCTGGCATGTGTATGTAGTCCCAGCTACTCAGGAGGCTGAAAAAAAGAAAAGAAAAGAAAGAAATACCCAAGAATGTATTTATTAAATAATTATACCAAACAATAAATATTTATGACCTAGCAATTTAATCACCATTTAAGAAAACATTTCACGTAAATCGAAAACGTAGTGTTTATTTCATTCTTTTTGTTTGTTTCTGAGCTGGAAAGTCTGGGTGTCATTTATCAACAGTAGTTTCTCCACATTTGTTTCCTTCCCATGCTAGTTTCCTTCCCAGCACAGGCACAGAGCCCTAGAGAAGGGCAGTCTCTGAACCGGGGAGCCGGGAACGCAGGTCAGGCACATCTTTGGTGGCAGGTTCAGCCCCAGCCAGATGCAATCCTTCAAGTTGGAATTCCCTTGGGTATTAGAGAGGGACCCAGGTGGGTGTAGACAGGGAATCTTCAAGGGCGCTCACATCTCAGTCCAGGCCTCCTCACTATCCAAGTCCATCCAAGATTTAGGACTCTGGGGGCAACAATCAGGCCCACCCACCTCAACAGGGACAGATTCTTCAATCTGTGCCCAGTTCACACACATCTGCTGGTCACACAGCTAAAGAGAATCAGCCTTATGGAAAGAGACAGACTATGTCCTCTCTGCCCCTCCCCGGCATCTCTCTTCAGCAACATCTGTGCAGGAACCTCTGGGAAGATGGAGGCCTGCCTTCTCAGTTCAGACACATGTGCCTCATCTGAAAATCTTCCATCAGTGACAGGATGGAGGCCACACGTGGACCCAGGAGGACACCTGTGCTCCCCAGTCCATCACACACTGCCCTGCCTGCAGGCTGCCAACTGCTGGTGCCATAGCAGAGCTTCAGCAGGTCCCAAATTGGGACCTACATCCAATTTGCACAGGCACTTGGCAATTTTTGGTAGGGAGGTGGATAAAAAAGTACATGGATGTGCAAAGAACGAAAGAGTTATTTGACAGACTAATTAAAGATATGAAGAGATTTTACCTGTATCTCCTTCACTGTAAGCCAATGATGAAATCTCATTGAGACTCTGTGTGCCCTGAGTTCCTGGGCACACGGCTTGTGACATTATGGTGGATGAGGGAGGGATCCATAAAGGGTTTATTTTTGGGGGTGGGGGCAGTTCCTCCCACCTTGCCGATCAAGGTGCCCTGAGGGCAAATAGCAGAGGGGTGCGCTCTGGTGGCCCCGAAGTTCTGCCCCGGGGAGAGGTTTCTCATCTGCTGCAGCAGGAACCAACAGGACACTGCTTCATCCCAGAACCCAGGGGAGCAGGAAGGAATGTCAGAGTGAGGAGCTGTCTGAATGTTTCAGATCACACAGTGACATCCTGCTTGAAGTCCTTCAGAAGTCCTTAATGAGCTGAGAGAGCCCTCAAGATGACAGGTGAGTGGGCAGAATGGGACAGACAACATGACAACTCTCGAGATGACATGCAGTTTCTTCCGTGTTTTTATATACGTCTGTGTGTGCACGTGCATGTGCGTGTCTGTGTCTGAATCTCTGCCTGCAATTGTGTGTGTGTGGATTTCTGTGAGTGTGTGTGTGAGGCACTGTGTGTGTGTGTGTGTGTGTGTGTGTGTGTGTGTGATAACATGCATGTATAAATGATGAATTGATTTTCTGGTTTATTTGCTGTGGAGACAGATAGGGCCTCCACGGGAGTTCCCGCCCACCCCTCGTTCCCTATCTTCCCTCATGACATTCTCTTCTCCCTGTGGAGAGTCCACCCCAGTAACTGAGGCTTCATTCCTGCAGACTTCTCACAGCTCCCCAAAGTTCTGTGATAATTGCACCCCCCAGGCCTCTTCCTCATGCTTGTCCCTCTGCCGGGTACCCTGTCTTCTCCTCCCACCTGGCCACGCTGTATTCTTTGTGGGAAAACCCCCATATGGGTCCGAGGAAGGAGAGCTAAGCAGAATCCTGGCACAATTAAGACCTGGAGAATATCTCAGTTTATAGTGTTACTACTCAGTTATTTCCCTTTATACAATCCTCTATATATAATCATATATTAGTTCATAGAATGAGTGCCTGAAAAATATCTTACCACTCAGTTATTTCCATATATATATATATATATATATATATATATATAATTATGTCTTAGTTTATGATCAGAGAAATGCCTGGAGTAGATACAGTACAGAGCATGAATTAAGGAATAAGCAGCTTATAAATGGAGGAAGGCCTAGAGTAGATACAGTACAGAGTATGAATTAAGGAATAAGCAGCTTATAATTGGAGAAATGCCTAGAGCAGACACAGTGCAGAGCATGACTTAAGGGAAAAACCATTATACCAGGACAAGAATCCATGGCCCAGACAGCAGCGTTCCATATCGTAAAGATACCCGCTGGATGGCAGGCTTGGGGCAAGAGCCACTCCTCCTGATAAAGGAGTGGTAGGACCTTGCTCCAGTTTTTGTGGAAGGCTGCCATCAGACTGGCAATCCACCTTGGTGACTGCAAACTTTATCAGCTCTTGCTACTGTGCTGCTCGAAAAGCATCTTCCCATAGAACTCACTGGAAGCTGCCAGCAGGTGGTAGTAACCCTGACAGCTCTGTCACTACTGTGTGACTTAAAGCATCCCCCCATAAATCTTCTTAGAAGTAGTTTGCCCATAGATAGAAGTATTGCACACTGCACCCTCTTCACTGAGCACGACCCACATTCAAGCCTAATCGGGGTGGACCCCTTACTGCACATGGCCCTTGCCTTGATGGGAATGGACCCCTCGCTGTGCACTGTCCACCTCCTAGCCTGGGTGACCTAATGGGGGTGGACCCCTTGTTTTATTGCTCACGACCCTATCACTATCCTTAAAAATGATTTCACTCACTGCCCTGCCCCCTAACCTATACACAATAAATACTCATGCTTCTGGACATTCGGGACCTCGCCTGACTCCGCTCACAGGTGGCGTGGCCCCTGGAGCCCAGCTGGGTTTTCCTTGTACTTCTGTGTCTTCTCTCTTTATTTCTCGAATCCTGCACCTCAGCACAGCATAAGGCACACCCCACGACCCTGTGGGGCCATTAGCCCTACATTCTTACTATTCTTACAAGAACAGTCTGAAATGCCACCTCCCGAGAAGCCTCCATGCAACTCACCAGGCAGAATGAGTCACCCCCTCTTCTGCCCTCTGATAGCCACAACCACCTCTAGGACATCACATTGGCAGCAGCCGCCACATGGGTGTTTGTTTCTATACCTGGATCTAAGTGCCTTGAGGACCAGACACAGCAGTCACCCACCTGAAATCCCAGCACCTAGCACAGTGTCTGCCATATGATAGGGTTTAAGAGACATGGGAGTAATCCAATCATCAGACTACCCTAGAACTCAGAAAGGAATCCCTATAATTTGGGGGACTGGACAAAGGTCTTTATTTCTGTTCTTTCCAGCATCAATCTCCATGGCTTCACTCATCCGTACCCTGTTCTCCTATTAAGATTGGCCGGTCAGGAGAAGGGTAGGGGCAGGAGCAGCTACACCTGGTCTCCTCCACCACCCACAGTGGGGTGTACCCTTGGTGGGGCCTGGTAAGCATGACAGCCCCTGGGCCTTGGGGACCTGAAGCCTCTACAGCCCCACAGAGACCAGGAGGAGCTGTTCAGCCACTTGCAGAGACAGCCAGAGAGTGCTTCACAGGCTGCATGGGGCTCTGGAGAAGCAGGGAGTTCAGGACGTGAGATATTTAGGCAGGATCATGTCTACAGAAGAGGCTCTCACTTTGGGTTATCAACGCTTTCACCTCCTTACCCCTCCGGATCAGAGCGGGTGCTTTACTTGTTTTTATGGATTATTGTGTCAACCAAAACAAGAGCTCAGAATCACCCTCAAGATCTGAAAACTTCAAGATTTGGCAAAATGCACAACATTTTCATGGCACTTCTATTTTTAGGAAATTGTGTCTGAAGAAAACCTTTTATTGTATGGCATTGCCCAAATAACTTACGCAGAATTTTTAAAGCTACATATTGTCATACAACCATGTAAAAAGTAAAAAGCAACAACTTTTTGGGCCAGGAGTGGTGGCTCATGCCTGTAATCCCAGAACTCTGGGAGGCCAGTGCCAGAGGATCCCTTGAGGCTGGGAGCTGGAGATCAGCGGTGGCAACATGGCGAGAGCCTATCCATACAGACAATTTCAGAAAATTGACCAAGTGTACTAGCATATGACTTTAGCTCCAGCACCTCAGGAGGCTAAGATGGGAGGATCACTTGAGCCTGGGAGTTTGAGGTCACAGTGAGTCGTGGTGGTACCACTGAATTCCAAACCAGGAGACAGAATGAGAGCCCGTCTCAAAGAAAACAACAGCAGCAGAAGTAACGTAAAATAATTTAAACCCCAATAAGCTAAGCTGACAGAAGAGTTGTGGGAACCAAATGACCAAATAATGCTATTTTTCACATTTGATGAAGGATAGGGTTTGCTGAGTGTTAGTATTCTCAGAAGCTTCCATCTCATGAAATATAATTTCCTCTGGTGAATCCACTCCTCAGTCCAGGTCCTCTGAGGAGCAGGTGCCTCCATGGGATTCATAGGAGGGATTTCCTTGGTGGAAACCCCAGGAGAACCATTCAGTGGGAGGCAGTTCTGACCCCAAATACAGGAGGGAGGGACAGGAGGTGGGACAGGTGCATCCTACATTACAGCCAATGGTGCTGGGACCACTGGGTGCCGCATGCAGAAGAATGAGGCGGACCCTTCCTTCCAGCACACACAGAAACTAGCTCAGATGATTGGCAGATCTCCACCTAACACATGAGACTATGAGAGTCTCAGAAGAAAATAGAGCAGTCAATTTTTGTAACCTGGATTTGGCAAAGGCTTCTTAAGTACTGTACGCCAATAGCGCAAATGGCAAAATAAAAGATAGTTTAATTTCATTTCATTTCATGAAAATGTACAATTTTTGTGCTTCAGAAAAAAACTCCATTTAAAAGTTAAAAAGCTTTAAAAATGGAGAAAATATTCGAAAATCATATATCTGATAAGGGACTGGTATCCTGAATATATAAAGAATTCTTGCAACTCAACATTATTAAGCAAAAGAAAAAAAGAATTTAAATATATGCAAAGAATTTGAATACATTCTTCTCCAAATGAGACAGGTATAACACAGTGTGGCCCCAAAAGAAGAGAAAATTTTAGGCAGTCGTTTCAGGTGAGCAGCAAAAGTAATCTGTTGAAATATCCACAGAGGCTCCGGGCTGATGAGACCCTAGGAGACAGGGTGTGGACGAAGCCGGCTAAGAATGAGTGGACCCAACAAGGTCCTGGATTTGACCTCAGTTTCCCCTGGGACCTCATTATATGCTCCTTAACATACTAAACACACATGCACCAGGGTCCTGGCAATTCTGAGAATACCTATATTTTGTGTATAAATGGGTGGCACCACAGTTCTGAGAAATCCTCTCCTTCTTCCAGGAATTTTCATGAATATTCCGCCCCTTGGTTGGAGAAACCCAGAAAGGTGGCAGCCCCAAACGCCCTTGCACCTGCCTCTCTCTGGAGCTCCCCTGAACTCTTTTGACTTGAGTGTGCACTTTTCCTTCCGCAATAAATCTCCATCCTTTCTCTATTTTCCTACTGGTCCTTGAATTCATTTCCCCAGGTGGTGTCAAGAGCCTGATACTGGCTGGGGTCGAGGTCGCATCAGCTTCTGGGGACCTCCCCTTGCCCACTGGCCTCAGAAAAGAATGCAAATGGCAGTGAGCCCCGGAAAAGGTGCCAAGTGTCCACAGCCCTAGGGGAAATGCCAATCACACCCGCAGGGGATGATTCATCCCTCCGGGATGGCTAACCCCAAACATAGTGAGAGTGGAGGGGGTGGGGCCTGCGTTCCTACAGTGGAGAGAGCAGGAGATGGAGAATCTCTGGACTGTGGCGGTGTTTGCCAGTCACCCTCTCCCTATTTTCATGGCTGGGGTGTCTCCCTGTTCTCTGGCCCTACCGGCTTCCTTCCTCTCCCTTTCTTCTGCCCTCTTTTCCAACCATCCCAAGGTTTTCTGAGCCGCAGAACGTTCAAGCTGGGGGTGGGGAGTGGGCCGCCTAGCAGAAAAACCCCGAACCCTGGACCGCGAGCAGCGGGGTCGGGAGGCGGCAATGGGAAGCCCCTTGGGGACCCTGGGCAGGCAGGTCCTCCTGTGTCCGGACGCCCTCCCGCAGCAGCCCCAGGGCAAGTTGGATGGGGGTCCTCGTGAGGGCCACACGGTCCGAGCCCTAGGGATTCGAGCGGGACGGCGACGTCTCCACACTGAGCCGGTGGCAAAGTCCCCGCGAGGATGAAGGATAAACCCGGCGCCCCTCACCCCACCAGGCCCCGCATTTCATAGAACCTCTTGATACAGGAACCGCCTGGTTTGTGCCGCGATTGCCGAGTCCTCCCAGGTCTTTCAAAGGCCATTTTTTCCGCAGACTGTAGACCCGGAGGCCCGGGGACATCGGCCTGCAGCGGGGCACCCACTCCGGGGTCTCCACCGGGCAGGACCAGGTCGGAGCTCCGGGGCAGAGCCCGCCCTGGGAGGAGCGCGAGGAGCCCGGAGAGACGCGGCAGGGTGGAAAGTGAAACCCGCAGGAGAGAACTTTCCCCGAAAGTCATCTGTGATTGAAAGCACCTATCACCTGAAATATCCCCGCTATGACAACACGGTTGGGTAAATATCTTGAACCAGTGCCCGCGGGCCCCTGCCTGGGTTCCGCATCCACAGACCCTCTTGGTCCACAACAGATCAGGAAGAGCCCACCCGGTAACCTTCCCTAGGGCTCCCGGCGCCGCTCTTCTTTACTCGAGGGGCGGGTCCCGGGAGGGCAGCCAAGAGGGAAACCGCAGCTGCGCCGCAGGCAGCCGTCCAAAAATACCGGCCTCTGCCGTGGACCAGTGGTACACAGAAGGGTGGGGCCCGGGGTAAGTGCTTGTGCAAAGAAGTAGAGTTGACTTGGCTGAGCTCTAGGGGGTAGACGCCTGAATGCCAAAAGTGTTTAAGGGAGTGTCTCCTCCGAGGGGCGCGGAAGAACAAGTGCCAGACCTGCTTGTGTTTCACACTGCACTCCCAGGCAATTCCTGTCAGCCAGCAAGGCCGGGGTAATAGGTCCCCTGGGTCCCAACTCTACAGCGCCCTGCACCTTCGGTCCAATGGGACAGCCGGTGACGTAGAGCCCCAGGGTGATTCATCTCCCGGCTCCCCATCCATCAAGTCACTAGTCTTCAGCGCTCCCGCTCCCCAATGGCAGCTGCCGCCAGCCCGGCGTTGCTCCAGTGCCTCCGGCTTCTGCTCCAGTGCCTCCCGCTTCTGCTCCAGCTGTCAGGCTGGTCCCGGGCAGAGAGGGCCGGTGAGTTCTGGGATAGAGCTTAAGCTGGGCGGGGATCAAACCTGTGGGCTGTGGACTGCAGCGAGTTTCACAGCAGGTGAGGCTTCTGGAAGGACCGACGCCCACTCAGTTCCGATCCGCGGCTCCTTCTTGCCCGGTCCACTCTCTACTGCTGCTTTTTCTACTTCCCGCCTCCAGGAACAGGGCAGAGAGGAGGCTGGGAAGGAGCCTCGGGAGGGTGGAGGGGACAGAGAGCTGCAGAGGGCGAAGGGGGGGCGGAAATCCCTTGTGCAGCCTAGCAGTCCCACCCGCCCTCGGGAAGCAGAAACCAGAGTCCCCGAACCCGACCTGGGGTCAGGACAAGAATGAAGGGGGTTCCACAGGGACAGGATCACAGACACCCCCACCAGCCACAGGCCTGCTCTGCTCTCACCAGCTCTCCACCACACAAACCCTCCAGCACCCCCAGGGCTCCCTGTCCTTGAATTTTCCCCTGCGCTGACCTGCAGACACTCACTTGCACCCAGAGTCTCAGAAGACACTTCCCACCCCTCCCCTCGCCATCCACTGCCACCACCCAGGTCACATTCTCTCACTCCCCACCTCAGCCCAGCTAGTCACTCCAGAGGTCTCCCCAACCATGAAGGGGCCCTCACCACCTCCTACACCACGTGGCACCTTCTGCCTCCTGCCTGAGAACACACCCCAGCAAACACAGCCCAAGCTCCCCACAGAACCTGTGCAGGGGGGGATGGGAAGCTCGATTTCCTCCAGGATGACCGTGGGAACTCTGGTGAGTAGAGACGCCCACTTCCCCATTGGGGCCCAGAC
>JAPYYA010005247.1:0-10965 GCA_028533165.1 Leontopithecus rosalia | reverse complement strand
GGCTCAAGCCTGTAATCCCAGCACTTTGGGAGGCCGAGGCGGGTGGATCACGAGGTCAACAGATCGAGACCATCCTGGTCAACATAGTGAAACCCCGTCTCTACTAAAGATACAAAAAATTAGCTGGGCCCGGTGGCGCGTGCCTGTAATCCCAGCTACTCGGGAGGCTGAAGCAGGAGAATTGCCTGAACCCAGGAGGTGGAGGTTGTGGTGAGCCGAGATCGGGCCATTGCACTCCAGCCTGGGTAACAAGAGCGAAACTCCGTCTCAAAAAAAAAAAAAAAAAGTTACTATTGGGTACTCTTCTCAACAACTGGGTGACGGGATCATTTATACCCGAAGCCTCACCATCACGCAATATATTCAGGTCAGACCTGCACACGTACCCACAGAATCTAAAATGGAAGTTGAAATAAATAAATAAGTAAAAAATGTGGAGAGATAAAAAAAATAACTAGACCTTGAGGTTACTCAATTCTTATGTCTTTTGTTATTTAAGGAGAACACCAAGTAATAAAATATCTTGTATAAGATGAAAATTTTATAGTTATAGTTTCCTAGGTTTGTCGATATAAAAGACTTAATATTCCTATGGATAGATACCCATAGTATAGATACTCTTGAAACCAAATGAATGTCTTTGAAGGTGAGACAAGGATAATTTAACATCATAGAGAGCTTTTAGGAAAAGCGCACATGCGCACACACACACGCACACACACACACTACACATATTTGAAACTTAACACTAAACTCACTAAATCTCAAACATCTCTATTTAATAAACAAATTATATTTAGAAATACATACATGTAAAGTATGAATGGAGTTAACTTACCATGTTTTGACCTGTCTTAGTGTTTCATAAGGTAGAGTATATTTGGCCAATTAAATTTAGGGGAAACAAATCTGTAAGTAAACAAGTCTTTGTTTCTTCTCTCTCATTTTGCATTTCTGAAGTCCCATATAAATATACTGTTTTCACTGATAGTAAGGATACCCAAAGCTTTGCAAAATTGAGCATTCATTCTTCCCAGCCCTGAAGGACCGCCAGTGAAGTCAGATTTGAAAGACACATCATGTGTCTCATTTCCTTTTCTTCTATGCCTTCCATTTTTTGATCACGTGGAGTTCCAGCTTCACTCTTGCGTGGCCTCGAGTCCAGTGAGTTAGACAGAGCATTAAATTCAAAACAGGAACAGATTCTGAATAGGCCTTGGGTGACTGACACACAACCTGGGGATGCAATCTATTTCGCTACCCAAAAAAAAAGCTTGCTGTATCTGCAGGCTCTGTGAAGGCTTTCCCATGAATAAAATCCAGCTGCTGAATATCTGTGATGGCTATGTGACCCACAGCAAAAGCTTACATTTAGATGCATTTTCCCCGTACATGATTTTCTTTTTTTCTCCTTCTTATTGTCAATGGTCCTCTAACATCTTCACAGCCTTTCCATTTCAAATTAAAATAATAATAATTGTTAACTATTTATTAGATATTGATTGTATATCAAGCACTGTGCTAAGCACTTTGTATTTCACTAAAACTGCATGCCAAGTATACAAGGTAAATATTTGTAACCCACTCTGAAGAGTACTTAAGTAACTTAACCAATGTCCCCACAAGTAGCAAGGTAGAGTTCATATTCCAATGTCCAGTTGACATTATCTGCCATGCAGACAATCACCACTATCCTGTTTCAACAGTGACAGGGTTTTGTATAGGTTTTTCGCCTCAACTTCAAATCCCAAGCTGGTTTTCTACTGTCACTGAGTCACATTTTAAACACAGCTTATCCATCTAGTGGGCTCAGGGAAGTAAGGTAAAACTCAATTCATTTTAGGGAAAATCCTAGAACACTATTGTGTTCATTTTCTATTGATATGTAACAAATTACCACAAACTTAGTAACTTACAACAACACAAATTTATGATCTCACTATTTCCAGGGGTCAATGGTCAGGCACAGTTTAGCTGGCTCTCCTGCTCAAGGTCTCATAAGGCTGAAATCAAGATGTCTGCTAGACTGGGTGCCGTGGCTCATGCCTGTAATACCAGCAATTTGGGAGGCCAAGGCAAGAGGACTGCTTGAGCTCAAGAGTTCAAGACCAGCCTGGGCAAACTAGTAAGACCTCATCTCTACTAAAACTAAAAAATTAGCTAGGTGTGGTGGCACACATCTGTGGTCTCAGCCAGTCTACAGGTCGAGACAGGAAAATGGCTTGAGTTTGAGAGGCCAATGCTTGCAGTGAGCCATGATTGTGCCACTGCACTCCAGCCTGGGTGACAGAACAAAACCCTGTCTCAAAAAAAAAAAAAAGTCAGATAGCCATGTCCTCATCTACAGCCATGACTAACCAAAGATCTCTTCTGAACTCCCTCAGGTCACTGGCAGGATTCATTTCATTGTGGTTATAGGACTGAGTTCCTCATTGTCTTGCTGGCTGTCAGCTCCTAGAGGCTGCTCTTAGGTCTTTGCCAGCCACATGACCCTCTCCATCTCTGTGACAGAGAATATCCTCACACCAGATTCCTTTCATCCTTCATATCTCTCCAACCTCCTCTTCTGCAACCAGCCAGAGAAAAGTTTCTGCTTTTAAGGAGCTCATGTGATTAGGACAAGCCCACCCAGATAATCTATCTTAAGATCAACTGATTGGTACCCTGAATTGCACCTGAAAAATCCTTTCTGCCAGGTAAGGTAACATAATCATGGGAGTAACACCCAGAGATGGAGATCACAGGGGCCATATTAAAATTCCATGTGCCACAGCAATCCAAAATCAAATCATCTTTAGCTTATGTTTAAATCTAATAAATTGTTCTCTTCCATTATTTGAAGAGCCAATAAATTTTGAAGAATAAGAGTTAAAATAATGGAACTTTCACCCATTAATTGCAAAGAAAAGGTGGATTTGACAATTCTCTGATTTAGGTTGATGAAGTTGATGTGTGGTGGAGAGGGCCCCTTCTCTCCTGGCTCTGCTGTCCTAGCCTTACACGTACATCATCTGCCAAGATTTGAAATTCTACCTGCCTCTAGATAGGTCCTCTGACCCTCCTGTACAAGGGTCAGCCTCAGATGAATCTGAGTTACTCTTGTGAAAGACAACAAGAAAATATTTGTGGCTGGAAACTCTCTATCAGTCCCCCTATCACTACTCACTTGCTTGTGGGTTTTTTATAAAAACAAACAAACAAAAAACAGGTTCTCACTCTGTATGTAGCCCAGGCTGGAGTGCAGTGGCACCATCATAACTCACTGCAGCCTTGTACTCCTGGGCTCAAGCAATCCTCCCACCTCAGCCCCCAAGACAGCACATACATGCCAGCACACTAAGTTAATTTTTTTTTTTTTTTTGGTAGAGACAGAGTCTCACTATGTTGCCCAAGCTGATCTCAAATTCCTGGGCTGAAGCACTCCTCCTGCCTTGGCCTCCCACAATGCTATCCATGTTTTATATCAATCCCAAGGCACATCAACTGAAGAGCCCTTACCACTCCTATCTGCTTATAGGAGTGTTTTGTGGATGACCCCATTTTTAAGGTACATGATTTTAGAATAAAATAAAACAATATTATATCTGTATTAACTATGTTTTTAATTTCAAGCTGAATTTTAAAGAATGGAGTTTAGAGGGTTATATTAGTCTTTTAGGGCTGCTATAACAAAATACTGTAGTCTGGGTGGCTTATAAACAAAGGAAATTTATTTTTCACAAGTCTGGAGGCTGAGAAGTCCAAGATGAAGGTGCTGTCAGATCCAGTGTCTGGCGAGGACTCACTGGTGCCTTTTCCCTGTGTTTTCATCAGCTCTCTTGGGCCTCTTTTATAAGGGCACTAATCCTATTCAAGTGGGTGCTGCCCTCATAACCTAGTCACCTCCCAACACACTCCATCTTTCAACATCATCAGTTTGGGGGTTATGATTTTAATATATATTTGAATGTGGAAGACGAACATTCAGACCGAGGTAAAGGCTAGTCCATCAATGTACCTTATAAGCTTAAACAATGGAACCACTGTTCCCTGGTACCGTGAATACAGTATCCCCAAATAAAGCTTTTTAAATGCAAAAGAACTAGAAAACACTTTAAAGATCTTAAGTCCCAAATATATCTAATGTGGTTGATCTACATTTATTCAGTTTGAGAACATGTTGGCAAAACACAATTTAAAAATGAAAAGCATGTAGACTAGGGGTCAGGAAAACTGAATAATAGTTCTGTTATAAATTACCTCAGCTGAAAGCTAGAATAATTAATTTAGATAGCCTCCAGGTGTTACATGCAAATGCTCTGTCTCAAGTCCGACGGTAGTGCTGCTGGATTATCAAACTCCTAGCTCTCCACACTCATTCTACTGTAGTCTTCTCTGTCAAGAAGAACTGTCTTCAGATCCAACGAGGGGAGAATACACACTGTTAAGATGGATTGGGAACTTGAGGTAGGTGAGAAGATTGTCAAATAGCTTCTACTTTACTGTAGCAGGAGCAGCACAGGAAAGGATCTCTCGGACACTGAATACAGGAGGAAGGAATTTATTTCAGCTGGGAGCAAGGTGGCATAGGTGGCATAGGTGTTAGACAAGCCAAGCTTGTCTAACAAAGGGAGTTTCAGCCTTTATGTAGGCTTATACTTTAGATGTTACACGTGGAAGAATCTTAAGTTCATAGTTTTAGGACTCACATGTGAAAAGGTTTTAGTTTACAGTTTTAGGACTCACATGTGAAAGGGTTTCTGGTTTGACCTTGTTTTAAGTAAAAATAGTGCCTTCTGGAGAGTTTCCCCAAGGCCTAGCCTGTTGTTTTCAGGAAGGGGATTCAGGAGGCGCCAGCTGGCCTGCTCTCTTTTATTGAGATGCACAATGGATGACAGAGTGGGAGGGAATCCCAAATGCCTGGGTCTCCCTCCTCATTACCAGTGGAAGAAATCTGAGTTACCCCGAGTTATAAACAGTGAATCCGTATAGGTCCATAGCAACTTCAACCCCTGCCTTCTCAAGAGAAAGAATTTGACTGAGAGGCATAAAGCAGAAAAAGAGATCAAGGCAAGTTTCAGAGCAGGAATGAATTGATTTTAAAAGGCCTTAGAACCTGAAAGAAAGGAAAGTGCACTTGGCCCATGCGGGCACATTAAGGTTAAAGAGAGAAGGTGAAGTGCCCCCTTTAACTGTGATCCTAGGACTTCTATAAGCTCACCTTTGTGAAAGGAAACTATCTTGGGCCCCCCACAATCACTAAAGTAAGGACCTGCAGTAGGGAAACAATTTGAAGACTCTCAGGAGGTCTTTTGTAATTCACAAGAATTCTCCAGACTGATACTCTCTCCTTAATTTTCATTCTGTTGCTTTGCCATGTAACCAGTTACAAGCCACAAAATTGTATTTATGCCTACTCCTCATTTCTCCATCTTGTCCACAAATATATCATGAGAGACTTGGTTAAGCTTCCCCAGGTACCACCGGTTTAAGCTAATGTATTTATAACAACTAATATTTATTAAGTACTTTACACAGATAATTCTCAATTAATCCTCTGAACATCCCTATTAGGAAGGCAGTTTGAGTATCTCCATCTTATGGATGAATAAAACTTGTGCACGTCAGAGCTCGTAAGCAGAGGAGCAGGGATTCAGTCTCAGGCAGAAGGACACCAGAAACCTGTAGCCCATGCTTCTGAATAGCTAAGTTAATAGCTAATACGTAAGTTACCAGGTTTGCCTACAAACCTAAGGAAGTAAAAATGAGTCTGTTGGGTCTTCACAACATTGACAGAAAAAGAGGCTCTGTTCTCTTAAGCTCAAGGGCACCCAATTTGTGCTTCACGAGCCAGTGCTGATTGCTCCATTGTCTGCAGCTTGGCTCAGCAGCTGCATAGCTCCTCGGGCTGTGGTGGCTCCCGCAGTCTCTGCCTGTGCTGCTTCTCCCACTGCTGTGTGCTGGCATCCTGATCCTTGTGTGCCACAAGCCCAGGGCACTGATACTGACACCCCCATTCTGCAAGACTCCTGCAGCATCTCCTCTCAGCTGGGAGAGTGGGGCGCTCTGCTGGGTTCACATGGTCTCTTCTTCTCAGAGGGAGTTGTTCTTAGGCCCCTTTTCCTCCAGGGCTAAGGTTTCGCCTTTCCTCCCTTCCACTTCCACTTCTAGTGGTTGCCGGGAGAGGTTTCAGAGCCCTGGTATTGGAAAGTGGTTGACTCATGGGTTGGTAAAAAGAGTTTACTGACAACAGAATAGGTTTGGAAAGAAAGATTTATTAGAAAGGAAGAACTCTGCAAAAGGGTGCAGCGAAGCACCTCAGCAAGCAGACTGAATGCATTGCAGTGGATTTTTCCTTAGTGGTATTTATGGACCTTAAGGCAGGAGCTTAGGGTTATAAAATGAGTTTCAGCTTGGCATTCCAGAGATGTATAGAAATTTTACTTCTAATAAAAGTTGAAAGAGACCTAGAACCACATGCCGACTTTAGATACTAGGGAAATTTGATTACTTCTAAATTCCTCAGATAAGGAATTTTGCCTCCAGATGGTCGGTTTGATGGTCACCAGGTGGTCTTGGCTCTCCTCACTAGTGTCCCTCTTGTCCCTGACTTTCTCGGGCCCTATTTCACTTTGTCTCTTTACCCCACACTTAGATTCATCCTTCCTCTCTCTGGGGACCCTTGTAATTATTGCAGATGCAAGATTTGTTCTATATATTCTTTCCTTATCAGTCTAGTAACCCAATCTGCCCAGGAAATACGGGTAGCCAGTCTACGTTTGTTCTGATTATGACTCCGTACTACTTCCAAGTCATTCAGACTTCCTTTCCTGAGCCTTCCCAAATCATCCATTTGAAAATTAACCTCAGAATCTATCTACAGTTTATAGGACCAATGCTTGCAGTTTATAGAATTTCCAGTTTTGACAAAAATCAGAATAATATTTGCCTATTTTCAGGCCTCCAGCACAGGGAGTGAATCAAGGACTTCACTTGCAGGTGTTGTCCACTTTCTGAGATGTTAATTCGTCAAGGTCCAAGACTTAACCCCATCTAGAGCAGGTAGTTTATAGGTAGTTAGGGATGAGTGGAGCAGAAGAGGGCTGTCTCCCTCACCCACTAGAAATGTCCCATGATGGTTGGGCAATTATTGCATTGCCTCTCTAAAAATGATAATTCAGCAGCGCCAGGGACAGGCCATTTCCTGATGGTCCACACCTGCTAACATCAAATGTTAATTGAATGCAGCCCCAGGGAGAAGCAACTTCCTGGGCATGCCTGTTAAGAGACAAAAATGGCGAAGTACAATGTGGGGGCACTCTCCACTGGAAAAGGGAAGAAAGCTTCAGATGGGGATGTGTATAGTTCTCTAAACACATGGCGTGTGCTGAATTCCAAAAGGTAAGGAAAGCACTGGGCCTGCGGAAAGCCTACCTTAGGGAAAGAGATGGGAACTCCGCAAATTTGAGACAGGTCTCAGTTAATTTAGAGTTTATTTTGCCAAGGTTGAGGACACACGCCCATGACAGTCTCAGGAAGTCCTGATGACATGTGCCCAAGGTGGTCAGAACAGACTTTGGTTTTATACATTTTAGGGAGACATGAGACATCAATCAACATATGTAAGATGAACATTGGTTTGGTCTGGAAATGTGGGACAACTTGAAGTGGGGAGGGGGCTTCCAGGTTGTAGGTGGATAAGAGACAAATAGTTGGATTATTTTTAGTTTCTTATTAATCTCTCCAAAGAAGACAATCAGATATGCATTTATCTCAATGAGCAGAAGGGTGACTTTGAATAGCACGGGAGGCCGGTGTGTCCGAAGCAGTTCCCAGATTGACATTTCACTTTAGCTTAATTCTAAGAGACAAAAAACTGACAAGAAATTCCACAGACCTTCATTTTTATATACTCCTAAAATTACTTAAGAGTAACTTGCTAAATTATTGAAGGTTTCTAAAATTTAATATTTACAATCTAACTAAAATTAGTCCATTTACTAAAATGACTGAGGGAGCGGTATAGCTCATCTTTCTCCAGGAAGCCTAGGAGCTGGATAACACTGAGCTATGCTGCAGCACTCCTACCACCTGGGCACGCATGCGACATCCAGAAACTGCATTTTTATCACTACATCATCAAGCTTAACATGATGTAGTGATAAAATCATGTTAGGGCTTTTAAGTGCTGTGGTATGTACATTAACTAGTACATCACATTACGTGTTAGCCAATACTCGTCATCCTCAATCACTTGATGAATGTGCTCCTTAGGTCCTGGCCCTCAGGAGTGCCTGGATTTTTCCCAAGGAAGTAATCACCCTGCCCCGGGAGATTCCTTGAGTACAAGCTGCTCACTTTCCAACATTGAGTGTGCCTTGGGTTCAGATCATAGGGTGGGCATTTTTTTTTCACTCCAGTGTCTCTCCCAGACCATAATTCATAGATTCATCTCTATTGAATAAAAATTTTATGCAGGTTCCTTTGAGGCTCCTGCCTTCTGGCTCTTCCATTTTGAACCTTCTCCATCCTCCCTCTAAGACCACTCCCTGCCACCCACTGCTTTATCTTCCTTCTCTTCCTCCTGATTTCTTGGGGACTTTGGCAGCTAATTCACAATCTTCCCCCTTGCCACAGGTGCTGCCATTATCCTGGGTGATTGCAAGGTTCATGTGGATGACCCACCCAGACCCTAGTCACTCAGTTCGTCCCTCTCCTCAGCTCCATTTCAGAGCATGCTTAGCTAAGAGAGCCACATGGGGCATGGCCATTGTGCAGTATGGCTCCATTCTGAATTTCAGACTTCTTCTAACCACAATTATCTCTCCATCCATAGAATTTCCAAGAGAATTTCTCATTTTCTTCCCTCTTATTCCCAGGACTGCATGAATACCTATAATTCCTCTGCTACAGCAATGCTTCCTTATCTATGCTTTTCCGTTTCTAATCCTGGCCCTATGGCCCACCCTCTATCAACTATCTTGCTGTATTAGTTGCCTGTGGTTGCTGCAATAAATTACTGAAAACCTGGTAACTTAACTGAAATTGATTAACTCACAGTTTTTTGTTTTTGTTTTGTTTTTACTTTTTTTGAGACAGGGTCTCACTCTGTTGCAGTGGCATGATCACGGCTCACCGCAGCCTCCACCTCCTTAGCTCAAGTGATTCTCCTACCTCAGCCTCCCAAGTAGCTGGAACTACAGGTACATGCCACCACACTCAGCTAATTTTTCTTATTCGTGGTAGGGATGGGGTCTGTCTATGTTGCCCTGGGTGGTCTCAAACTTCTGGGCTCAAGTGATCTTCCAGCTTTGGTCTCCCAAACTGCTGGGATTACAGGCATCAACCACTGCACGCTGCTTCTCTCACAGTTCTGGAGCAGAAGTCAGAAATCAAGATGTCAGCAGGGCCACACTCTCTCCAGAGGCATATGAGAATCTCTTCCATGCCTCTCTCCTATTAATAGTTTCCAGAGGAGAGAGGCATGGAACATATTGGTTCCAAGACTTCCTTGACTTGTAGCTGTATCACTCTGATCTCCGTCTCCATCTGATACCGTTTGGATCAGTGTCCCTGCCCAAATCTCACATCGAATTGTAAATCCCTAATGTTGGAGGCAGGGCCTGGTGGGAGATGATTAGATCATAGAAATGGTTTCTCACAAACGATTTAGCACCATCCCCTTGGTGATGTTCCTGTGACAGTGAGTTCTCATGAAATCTGATTGTTTAAAAGTCTGTGGTACCTCTCACCTACTCTCTCTTGCTGCTACTCCAGCCATGTGATGTGTTGCTCCCCCTTCGCTTTCCAGCATGATTGTAAGTTTCCTGAGGCCTCCCCAGAAGCCAGGCAGATGCCAGCATCATACTTCCTAGCCAGCCTGTGGAGCCATGAGCTAATTAAACCTCTTTTCTTTATAAACTGCCCAGTCTCTGTTATTTCTTTTCGTTTTATTTCTTTGAGACAGGGTCTGACTTTGTCACCCAAGCTGGAGTGCAGTGGTGCAATCTTGACTCACTGCAGCCTTTGCCTCCCCAGCTCAAGTGATCCTCTCACTTCAGCCCCCATAGTGACTGAGATCATAGGCATGCACCACCACACCCAGCTATTTTTTTTTTTGGAAGAGACGGGTCTCACCATGTTGTCCAGGCTGGTCTGGAACTACTAGACTCAAGCAGTCTGCCTATCTGAGTCTCTTAATGTGCTGGGATTACAGGCATGAGCCACCACACCTGGCCCCTCAGGCATTTCTTTATAGCCATGCAAGAACAGACTAATATGCCATCTTCATATGGCTTTCTCTTCTACCTGTATATTTTAAAGCTCCCTCTGCCATCCTCTTATAAGGATACATGGGACGAACCTTACAGCCCACCTAGATAATCCAGGATAAGCATCTCCTTTTAAGTTCCTTAACTTAATTATACCTTTTGCCAAACAAAGTAATTTATTCCTTTGCTATATAAAGTAATAGTCGCAAGTTTCAGGGATTAGGAAGTGAACCACTTCCTAATTAGGGAGCCACTTTTTAAAAATACCAACCACAGTCACCAGAATTCTCAGCCTCCTCACCTCCCTGGTCCTCCTCTGCTCCCTGACCAGAAAAGTGTTGACTTTCTTCTCTGCCACACCTGGGCCGCTGATTGCTGCTGAACCATACCATACACTCTCATAGATAGACACCACTATAAATTCAATCTCCAATCCAGAAAATCAGATCTGTCACTACCCTCCTGGATTAGGCCGCACTATTGAGTCAAGTCCAGGGTCATAGAGGAGCATGAATGAGGACTTAGATTTAGTTTAAAGTTGTTTTTACTTTGATGCATCCAAACAAGAAATGCAAGAGATACATACAATGCCAGTTGGATGTTGTGGGCACATTCCTGCATCCTTCCTTTCTGCTCATGGAGGTAAACCAGAAGTTTTGTGGTGTCAGCCACTCATGTGGAGGGAAGAGGGCTAGAGTACCAAGGAACCATGGGC
>JAPYYA010005246.1:0-10966 GCA_028533165.1 Leontopithecus rosalia | reverse complement strand
CTGCCTTCCTCCCTTCCTCAAAAAAAAAAAAAAAAAAAAAAAAGAATGACAAAGATTCCAAATAAAATTCTTACTAATTTATGGATTCTTTGTGCCTTAGTCCATTCAGGCTGCTATGACAAAAATACCTTAGGCTGGGTGGCTTAAACAGCATTTCTTTCTCACAGTTCTGAAGGCTGGGGAGTTCTACATCAAGGGGCTGGCAGATTTGGTGTCTGGTAAGGGCCTGCTTCCTAGTTCATAGACTGCTGACTTCTCCCTGTGTCCTCACGTGGTGGAAGGGGCAAGGGAGCTCTCTGAGATCTCTCTTGTAAGGGCACTAATCCCATTTGTGAGGGTTGCATCCTCATGGTCTAATCACCTCCCAAAGGCCCCAGTCTCTAATATCATCACACTGGGGGCTAGGATTTCAACATATGTATTATGAAGAGCTACAAATATTCAATCCATAACACTATATAAAGAGAAGCAATAATAAAGCTAACAATTATGGAGTAGTTGCGATATACCAGGCACCACTCTCAATACTTTATGTGTATTATTTAATCTTCATGACTACTTTGAAATTTAGAGGAAAAGGCACGTAATAGTAAAGGACAGAGCCAGAGTTCAAGGCCTGGTTAGTCTGACTTCAATCTTTCTGCTGTGTTATTCTGTTAAATATATTTAGCCATCAGGTGTATAAATACTTTGAAATTTCAATGAACCTACCTGTAGGTTTCCTTTAGTTCAGCCCTCAGCAAAAAGAGGTTACCCTCATTACCCTACTAGGCCTCTTTTCAATGATGAGAGCTGGAGCATATCCAGAGAGAGTAGGCAGAGGTAAGTGGGTAGGGCAGTGGGAAGACTGGGTGACCAGCTGGCAAAGACAACATAATACACAGCCCTTGCACACTTGAATAGTGCCCTTTATGATAAGCTTCCTTCTCTGTGGTGTCGCATTTCAGCTCTTCACATTTCTGAAAGGGAAGCACCAGTTTCCCCTTCCCAAAGTGTTGGGGTTATAGGCGTGAGCCACAATGCCCGGCCCTCCAGTAGCTTAATTTCTTTCTCCAATAGGCTATAAAAAAATAGAGCCCAAAATTTCCCTCTTCTTGGGAGAACAAAGAGGGGTAAGTCTTCAAACATAACTTCTTTTCTACTTTTCAGGAAAGAGTTTAAAAATTCACGGTTGTGCAGTAGTGCTGGCAGCAGCTTCGTGGTTCCGTCCTCAGACCCAGCAGCCACTACTGGTGCTAAGCTGCTAGGAAGCCCCTGTCAGCGAGCTCCTTGGAGCTTGAACCCATTGTCATCCCTCTGACTCACCGGCCAAAAAATAAATAAATAAATAAATAAAGGTTGAAGCAGATTGCCCAGGAAAGCCCTTAATTGATGGGCTTAATACGGAAACAAATGAGAAAACTCTTGAAGCAGTATTTGGCAAATACGGACGAATAGTGGAAGTACTCTTGATGAAAGACCATGAAACCAACAAATCAAGAGGATTTGTTTTTGTCACCTTTGAAAGCCCAGCAGACACTAAGGATGCAGCTAGAGACATGAATGGAAAGTCATGAGATGGAAAAGCCATCAAGGTAGAACAAGCCACCAAACCATCATTTGAAAGTGGTAGACATGGGCTGCCTCCACCTCCAAGAAGTAGAGGCCCTCCAAGAGGTCTTAGAGGTGGAAGAGGAGGAAGTTGAGGAACGAGGGGACCTCTCTCATGGGAAGGACACATGGATGATGGTAGATATTCCATGAATTTAAAAATGAGTTCTTCCAGGGGACCACTCCCAGTAAAAAGAGGACCACCCCCAAGAAGTGGGGAGAGGGTATCCTCCTCCTAAGAGATCTACACCTTCAGGACCACTTGGCAGCAGCAGTGGAATGGGAGGAAGAACTCCTGTATCAGGTGGAAAGGATAGTTATGGAGGCCCATCTTGAAGGGAACCACTGCCCTCTCATAGAGAGGTTTATTTGTCCCCAAGGGATGATGAGTATTCTACTAAAGACAGCTATTCAAGCAGAGATTACCCAAGCTCTCATGATACAAGAGATTATGCACCACCACTAAGAGATTATACTTACCATGATTATATAGAGGCTGTAGTGATAGAGATGGTTATGGTTGTGATCACAACTATTCACATCATCCAAGTGGAGGTTCCTAGAGAGATTCATATGAGAGTTGTGGTAACTCACATAGTGGTCCACCTACACGAGGCCTCCCACAATCTTATGGTGGGAGCAGTTGATGTGATGATTACAGCAGCTCACATGACTGATATGGTGGAAGTTGAGACAGTTACTCAAACAGCCAAAGTGATCTCTACTCAAGTGGTCGTGATCGGGTTGGCAGACAAGAAAGAGGGCTTCCCCCTTCTATGGAAAGAGGGTACCCTCCTCCACATGATTCCTACAGCAGTTCAAGCTGCAGAGCACCAAGAGATGGTGGCCCTGGAGCCGATCTGATAGAGGGGGAGGCAGAAGCAGATACTACAAACAAAGAAAACTTTGAACCAAAATCCCAGTTCAAAGAAACAAAAAATGGAAACTATTCTGTCGTAACTACCCAAGGGCTACTAAAAGGAAAAATTGTGCTATCTTTTAAAATATCCCCTTAAATTCCCCTCTATAATTTTTATGTTCTTGTGAGGAAAAAAGTAAAACATGTTTAATTTTATTTGACTTTATGACATTGCTTTTCAACAAGCAAATGTTAAATATGTTAAGACTTGTACTAGTGTTGTAACTTTCCAAGCAAAAGTGTCCCTAAGGCAACTTCCTATCTGATTTTTCCCAGTAAATGAGGCAAGCAATTCTAAGATTTTCCACAAAAACTTAAGATGAATCGCTCTGCCTATACAAACAAGCTAGCTATCAGGGGGTGGTTGGGGTATGCTACTCATAAGATTTCAGGGTGTCTTCCAACTGAAATCTCAATGTTCTCAGTATGAAAAACCTGAAATCAGATGCCTATGTATGGAAAGTGTTATTCACCGTGTAAACCCAAAAAAGCAAATGGATAATGCCGGGCATGTTGCCTTTCTGACATTTCCTTGGGAATTTGCAAGAACCTTCTTTTTCCCCTCTCCCCCATAAGACCATTTAAGTGTGTCTTAAACAACTACAGATTACTAAATAAAAAGTTTGGCCAAAAAAAGGGGGAAATATCAGTTTAGTTTCATAATAAAATAAGTTAAATATTTACATCCTGCTAATAGTATTAATCCAAGTGATTGAGAAGAAGAGTGTTTAAACCTGTGCATACTTCTCGGAGTTCCTGTATTGTATTCTTCATTTTTATTAATGAAGAATTTGTCTATTCTCTAAGTTGTCTATTCTCATTAGGATTTCGTCAAACCTTTTTTCAAAGTTCTTAGTTTCTTTACGTTGGGCTACAACATGTTCTTTTAACTCACAGAAGTTTCTTATCATCCATCTTCTGAAGCCTGATTCTGTTATTGGGATGCGCTTGTTCTCCATCAAGCCTTGTTCCCTTGTTGATGTGGAACTGTGATCATCTTTAGAGGGAGAGGTGTTCTAATTTTGAATATTCTCAGCCTTTTTATGCTGGTTTCTTCCCATCATTGTAAATTTATCCTCCTGTCGTCTTTGTAATTACCAACTTTCAGATTAGGTCTTTGAGTGGATGTACAAGTTGTTAGTTCCCAGGGCCAAAACAGCAGAGTTAAGACTAATGGTGCTTTTCTGCCTAGGATTCTCCTGTCTGGCTTCCTCCTTGTGTCCATAATAGGCGACTCTGCCTTCCTGGAGCTCCGTACCTCAGTCAGAAGGGGAACCAGTCCCGTTTACTCTGTGCCAAGAGCTGCTGCGCCGAGATGCTGGCACAACTGCTGCACCGGCCTCAGGAGTTGTGCTGGGGACCTGTGTGGCTCCTCCAAACCTCGGTCAGAAGGGGAGCCAGTCTCGTTTACTCTGCACCGAGAGCTGTCGCACCGAGGTGCTGGCAAAACCACTGCACTGGCCACAAGAGTCACGCTGGCGACCCGTGTGGCTCCTCCACTGGGAATCTTCTGCTCCGTGAGGGTCCAGAATTTGTCTGAAAGTGTGGCGTCCTCTAGTTCTCTGTGCTTTCACTGAGAGCTGCAATCCCGAGATGTTAGTGATCAGCCATCTTGGATCATTTCTCAGACTTAACAGAATTATAGATTTCAAGATAGCATGGCATTGGCATTAAGACATAAATCTAGATCAATGGACGAGGATAGAGAGTCCAGAAGTTGGCCCATACATATTATTGGTTGATTTTTCACAAAGATTGTTAATATCATGAGAAGAAATGATAGTCTTTTCAACAAAGGTGCTGTAACAACTGAATATCCATATGGAAAATAAAGGACTCTTTATCCTTGTATCATATCACATACAAAATTAATTAAAATGAATCATCACAATATTTACAAACTAAAACTATAAAATTTATAGAGATAAACCTAAAAGAAAATTTTCATAACCTTGGGTTAAGCAGATTCCGTAGAACACTGAAAGTACAAACCATAAAGGAAAACGTTGATAAATTGGATTTCATCAAATTAAAATTATTTAACAAAAGATACTATTAAATAATTAAAAGGCAAGTTACAGATGAAGAAAGAAATACTTGAAATATATGTCTCACAAAGGACTTAGATCCAGAACTCATAAAGAACTCTTTTAAAATGGGCAAAAGATTTTGACCATTCTTTTAGTTTGGGCCTCAGTGGCAGGCATCCAATCCCTCCCCACTCTAAGGTGTTGACTTAGTGGCTGTCCGCCCTTCCAGTCAGTTTGGACTGTGCTTGTCTTCAGTGCCAAGCTTCCCTACCTGACTCTTTTCCACTGGAATCTGCTCTGTGCACTTCCTTTAGCACACTGTTACTTGCTCCTTTAAATGCATGGGTACTTTAAATTTCCAGTCACTGTGCTTCTGGCTCCTTATTTCCTCTTTATAGAGTGAGATCTTAGAAATTCATGTTATTCCAACCTAAGCCCCACCCTGTTAGATGACAACCTTACTCATCAATTAGATTTACATTTATATATTTGTATTTTATTTATATATTTATAGCTTTATATATTTCCTGATTAGCCAGCTGGAAGGGTCACCTCTTAATGGACCATACCGAGCTTTGACAGGAGGCTCTTGACAGAGAAAACAACAGGGAGTTTATTGACAGAATCAAGCAAGCTTTCACCTGGCCTACATGAAATAGAGCTATTGTTAATCATGATCACTAATTACCAACATCTATCCAGAAACCTGTTCCTCCTTAGGATTTCACCAGTTAGCTCAAGCTGCAGGAGCTTTCTCAATGCTAGGAATCTGGTGTGAAGCTAGATCCAGGATCCCTGGTCTCCTACAGATGAGTTTCTATTCCTCCTGCACATGCGAGCTAGACTACAAATTTTCCTTTAGTTCAGAATGATTAGATGATTAAATATGCTCTAAGGGCTCATGGAAGAATAGTAGAATCTGATACTCAAACTTTAAGATATACGTAATAGGACACAATCCCTAAACCCTGTTCTGAAACAAAACTCTTAGGGGTGGCTTCTCTAAAGCCTCTGGCAGTAAAACTGCTGGGAAGGAACTTTCATGGACTGGCTCTCCCACGGACTGTGCTGCAGGGATAGGATCAACACACAGAGGTCATAAACTTAAGTGCCTACAGGAAGGATATTTCAATGACTGACGGTGGTGGTGAGTCCTTGTGGTCTAGATTTTCTATGTAGAAAAATGGGGTTAACAGTGTGTGTGTGTGTGTGTGTGTGTGTGTGTATGTGTGTGTAGAGGGGGTGGGGGATGAAATTGAAGGCCTAAAATTGGCTCTCTGGTTACTAGAAGAAGGGCTGGAAGCTGCATTTATGTATGCATTTTCATTAGGTGGAGAAGGTGAACTGTGTGGGGTGTGAAGGCTGATGGTGGGGGACTGATGGGAAATGTGGTGAATTGAAGAAATGAGGCCCTCTCCAAGGAGGCAGCTTCCACTCAGCTCCAGCTGACGCTTGCCAGTTGGCAATGAGGACAGTTGCCAGATCTTCTGAGTTTTCAGAAGATGGAAATCCAGATTTTTTTAAAAAATGGGAAGTCTCTTATTTTTAAAACATGATGTGGGCCAAACCAAACACGTTTGTGGGCTGAATTCAGTTTGTGGCCTACCATTTTGAGACCTTTGATTTATAGTCCTCACAAAACATGACATTTCTGTTCCAATTTGTAATCTCGAGGCGTGTTACTTCCAGACTCAGTTCATTCTCTGCACCTCACCTTCTTCCTTCACTCCTTTATTGTTTATATGTATGACTCCCCCTCAAGATTATACATTCTTTTAACGACACAACTTACATTGTACTCATTTTTGTATTTTCTCTGTAATTTACTATAGTGCCTTAATGAGGGTAACACTCAGTCAGTGCTGGTTAAAGAAGTGTTTGTTGAATAGTGCCTTTTCAAAGCTAATCTAAGGAAACTTGAAGCTCTACTTGGGGTCCATTCACTGAAACAGTTTGCCAAAAACCAACTATCGAAAGCCAATTGGGGATTTCCATTTCCAGTAATAGTCAACTATAATTCAGTCCAACCTCCTTACAAAATAAATTACAAAATATATACAGACAAAATATAGAAAACATTTGTTAGTAGCATAAAGACCTAAGAATACTGGGAAGAATTGCCTTGAGAGAACAGGGTGAGTGTAAGAGCAGAAATTGGTGAACCGGTAAGTGTTTTATCCTGGGATCATTTGTCATCCTTAGGAGGTGACAGAAACAAGGAGATTGATAAACAGGGTAGGGCTGGAGAACAAGACAGAGACCCTAGAGACCTACCCACCTTTCTTGCCATGTCCTTGCTTCTCTCTCCTTCTCCAACTTTATATCTTTGGCCTTTTTGGGGAAACTGAGCAGTGCTTTGTGGTTTAAAGTGGCAGTAATAAAAGCTCAGAAACATCTGAGCTCAGAAGCTGCTGTGACACACACCCTTTCCCTGAAACAGGCTGGTGGCCCGGGTTTCCTTATTCAGCTTTTTCTCCTTGTAACTCACTCTGACAAGGCTAGTCCTAAGTGAAATGACTGCAGCTGTTTAAAGCTATACAAGGTGTGCTGAGCATTAGTTTGAGGCAGTACCACTCTATTCTCCAGGTCTGTCCTTTCCAGAGTCCCTGTTTGGACCCTCCTCCAGCTATTCTACTCACAGAGTGAAGACTCCACTGGGCCAAGGGCATATGCCCACCCAGTTCCAGTGCTGTACTCTCTTCCCATCCCAGCCGTGCTCAACATAGCAGACAGTGGAATTTACTATCAAATAGTGCCAATGCCCATTTCATAGGCCTTCAGCTTCTTCATCAGGCCCATTCTCCAAAGGGCATAACTTACCACTGGGGTGTGTATCCCTAGGCCCCAGAGGGGACTACAGGGCAGGCTGTGTGTGTTTGTTTGAAATGGGGTAGAGAGGTGTGGACAGAGTTTGCCTATGAGGTTGAGTGCCCACAAGACCCCTCATGGTGTTTGATTATAGGACCCAAAACGGGTTACTGAAAAGAAGCAAACTATCAGTCATCCTGGGAGCTTTCTGAAGCTGGGGCTGTGTAAGATTCCCTGTATGGGATTTGTTTCTATGATAATACCAGTGTAGCCAAGTCATGATGACAAAATTGTACCTAACACCAGTCCTGTTGTAAGGTTTGGATTCCCATCAGAGAAAGTTCTTTTTCAGGTGCCAGATGTGTAACAGATGCCTCTATAATAGGCGGCCTGGAAGACTTAATTCATGAGGTGATTAAAATACACAGCCTGTCTGAATCTCTGCCGATAGCCTATTGTACCCACTGCCAGACCCCTCCTGATGCCGTGCTCCATCCACTAGCAGAGATTTTCATGCAGTGCTTACTTCTAGGAATTTACTTAATCACATGTCTTAGATCCAGACACAGTAGTGACAAGAGTAATAACATAGAAAACATGTTAGCAATGAGCTAAATATACTATCAATTATAGTAAAGTGACATCTCAAAAAGTGAGACCTCAATTATTCTTTGAGATGTCAACATGCTCCAGGAAAAGTTTTTGCTTTTCACAAATAAACACTTCTGTCTTTAATACGTATTTTAGAGATGTTGAGACTCCATGAGAAACACACTGTGTTGGGAGAACTCAGTAAAATTTGTTTTAAATTTCCCCTGAAAAACTATGAACTCTAACTGCATATTATATTCTATTTCAACTTGTATGTTGTAGATACGATGCATGGGTGAGATGCTTAATCTTGATGTCATTTTAATGGTTTCATTCTGTTGAATATTTGGTATAAATGGAAAGAAGTTTAATGCACAAGTTTTTAAAATTAAGGTAAAATTCACATAACATATAATTAATGATTGTAAAGTATACAGCTCAGTGTCAGTTAGTGTAGTCACACACTATGTCAGGTAACCACCACCTCTCTCTAGTTTCAAAACTTGTTCATCTCCCCGGAGAAACACCCTCAGATCTATTAAGTAATCACTCTCTCTTCCCTCATCACATGGTAACCACGAATCTATTTTCCGTGTCTCTGGATTTGCCTGTTCTGGATATATCTGTATGTATATATATCACATATATCATACAATATGTGACTTTTTTTAATCTGGCTTCTTTCACTTATGTACTGTTTTTGAGGTTCATACAACTTATAGCATTTATAAGTATTTTGTTCTTTTTCATGTCAGAATAATTTTCCATTCATGCATATATCACAGTTTATCCACTTGCCCACTGATGAGCTTTTGTGTTGTTTCTTCCTTTTGGTGGGACATTTGTATCCAAATTTCTGTGTAGACATATTTTCATTTCTCTTGAGTATGTATCTAGGAGTAGTGTTGCTGGATAATTGGTAATATGGTAATGCTATATTTAACTTTTTAAGGGACTGCCAAAATATAACCAAATTTTGTACATTCTGATTATCTCTGAATTCTAAACACGTATCTTTTCTCATAATGGTTTTATTGAGATAGAATTCACCTATCCTAAAATTCACCCATTTAAAGTATTCTATTCAATGGTTTTAGTATACTCAGAGGGTTATGTAACCATCAGTACAATTTAAAACGATTTATACCATGTCAAAAAGAAACACTGTACTCTTTAGCAGTCACCTCTCATTCCCCTTATCACCTTCAAGCCTACGCAGCCACTAGTCCACTTTTTCTCTCGATAGATTTACTTTTTCTAGAAATTTTAGGTATTTCATATCAATATCATACAATATGTGGTCTTTTGTGACTGGCATGTTTCAATTATCATGTTTTCAAAGTCCATCCATGCTGTAGAGGTATGAAGTACTTCATTCCTCTTTATGGCTCAATAATATTCTATTGTAACAACATGCCTGCTATATCTTATTTATTCATTCATCAGTTAATGGCCATTTTAATTGTTTATTGGTTATTATAAATATTGCTGCTATATACAGGTGTGCAAGTTTTTGCATAGACATACTTTTTTTTTTTTTTTGAGATGGAGTTTCGCTCTTGTTACCCAGGCTGGAGTGCAATGGCACAATCTTGGCTCATGGCAACCTCCGCCTCCTGGGTTCAGGCAATTCTCCTGCCTCAGACTCCTGAGTAGCTGGGACTACAGGCACGCGCCACCATGCCCAGCTAATTTTTTTGTATTTTTAGTAGAGACGGGGTTTCGCCATGTTGACCAGGATGGTCTCGATCTCTTGGCCTCGTGATCCACCCACCCGGCCTCCCAAAGTGCTGGGATTACAGGTGTGAGCCACTGCGCCCAGCCTAGACATACATTTTTAATTCTTGTAGGTATATGCCTAGAAGTGGAATTGCTGGGTTGTATGGTAACTATGTTTAACTTTTTGAGGAACTGCTCAAGGTGATGGTATATGAAGGTGGGGCTTTTGGGGGGGGTGATGAGGGTAAGTAAAAAAGACCCCAGAGAGATTCTCCCACCTCTTCCACTATGGGAAGTTCTAGTGAGAAAATGGCTGTCTCTGATGATCTGTTCTTTATATTTTGTTATAGCAGACCAAGACACTAAAAAAAACCTTGTTATTATTCATCATTTTTATTTATTTATTATTTGTTTTTTTTCCTTTCTTTCTTTTTTTTTAATTGCATTTTAGGTTTTGGGGTACATGTGCAGAACATGCAAGATATTTGCATAGGTACAAACGTGGCAGTGTGATTTGCTGCCTTCCTCCCTTCACCCACATCTGGCATTTCTCCCCATGCTATCCGTCCCCAACTACCCCCCACGCTGTCCCTCCCCTATTCCCCCCAATAGACCCCAGTGCATAGTGCTCCCCTTTCTGTGTCCATGTGTTCTCATTGTTCATCGCCTGCCTATGAGTGAGAACATGTGGTATTGTATTTTATGTTTTCTGTCAGTTTGCTGAGAATGACACTCTCCAGATTCATCCATGTCCCCACAAAGGACACAAACTCATCGTTTTTGATTGCTGCATAATATTCCATGGTGTGTATGTGTCACATTTTCCCAGTCCATTCTATCATTGATGGGCATTTGGGTTGGTTCCGGGTCTTTGCTATTGTAAACAGTGCTGCAATGAACATTCATGTGCATGTGTCCTTATAATAGAATGATTTATGGTCCTTTGGATATATACCCAGTAATGGGATTGCTGGGTCAAATAGAATTTCTATTTCTAGGTCCTTGAGGAATCGCCACACTGTCTTCCACAATGGTTGAACTAATTTACACTCCCACCAGCAGTGTAAAAGTGTTCCTACTTCTCCACATCCTCTCTAGCATCTGCTGTCTCCAGATTTTTTAATGATCACCATTCTAACTGGTGTGAGATGGTATCTCAATGTAGTTTTGATTTGCATTTCTCTAATGACCAGTGATGATGAGCATTTTTTCATATGTTTGTTGGCCTCATGTATGTCTTCTTTTGGAAAGTGTCTGTTCATATCCTTTGCCCATTTTCGGATGGGCTTGTTTGTTTTTTTCCTGTAAA
>JAPYYA010005245.1:0-10966 GCA_028533165.1 Leontopithecus rosalia | reverse complement strand
TTGGGAGGCCGAGGCGGGTGGATCACGAGGTCAAGAGATCGAGACCATCCTGGTCAACATGGTGAAACCCCGTCTCTACTAAAGATACAAAAAATTAGCTGGGCATGGTGGCGCGTGCCTGTAGTCCCAGCTACTCAGGAGGCTGAGGCAGGAGAATTGCCTGAACCCAGGAGGCGGAGGTTGCGGTGAGCCGAGATCGCGCCATTGCACTCCAGCCTGGGTAACAAGAGTGAAACTCTGTCTCAAAAAAAAAAAAAAAAAAAAAAAAAAAGAAGATGAGCATCTTTTCATGTGTTTACTGGTCATCTATGTATCTTCTTTGGAGAAATGTTTGTTCAGGTCCTTTAACCATTTTAACGTTGGTTTATGTGTCTTTTTTATAATTGAATTGTAAGAGTTCTTTTTTCTTCCTTTGCTTTTGTGTTTTTTGTTTGTTTGTTTTGTTTTGTTGTTGTTTGTTTTAGGACAAGGTCTCTCTCTGTTACTCAGGCTGGAGGGCCACAGCCTTGATCTCCCAGGCTCAATAAATCCTCCCACCTCATCCTTCTGAGTAGCTGGGACTACTGGTGCACACCAGCACGCCCAGCTAATTTTTGTAATTTTTATAGAGACGGAGTTTCACCATGTTGCCCAGACTGTTCTCAAAGTCCTGGGCCCATGCAATCTGCTCACCTCAGCCTCCCAAAATGCTGGGATTACAGGTATGAGCCGCTGTGCCTGGCCAGAGTTCTTTACGATTTAGATATAAGCCTTTTGTTAGATATAATGATTTGCACACTTTTTCTCTCATTTTGGGGGCTGTCTTCACTTTCTTAATGATGTCCTTTGAAGCACATAGTTTTTCATTTTGAAGATATCCAATTTTGCTATTTTTTTCTTTTGTTGCTTGTGCTTTTGGAATTTTATTGCAGTGCTGTTTTGAAAGCTATTTTTTCCTAGCTTCCTACTCAGGGTTAGAAAAATTGTCTGATTTCTATTTCCTGCCCAAAATTACTTAGAATAGTATAAGCTAATATTTACTGAGCACTTACTATGTGCCAGGCTCTTGTTAAGAGTTCAGACAGCTTGGGTAATCAGTCCAGGATCTCAGGGCTAGGAAGGATGAATTCAGCTAATCTAACTCTGGAGCCCATACTCTCAATCACTTTACTGTCTTACTGATTGGGTCTTCCTCATCTTGACATTTGACTCATTTTTGCAGAAGGAAAATGGTGCATTTGCTGTTGGTGTTGGACAAGTTATTCTGCCTATGTTCTTTGTTTTCTTCCCTTTTCTGAGGTGAGTCCTCCGCCCCACCCTTTCTAGGATTGCCAGAATCTACAAGCTGTCCAAAACACACATGTACTCATCCAAAAAGGCAAAACAACACCCTCATTCATGACACAGAATACTCAAAGCCCTGGGGTCACAGCTGCAGTCTCTCTCCGACCCTCGCCTCACCCGAACTGTGCTGAGTCTTTTCTTTGGTTGTGATAGCCTAGGGTGTGACATCCAGGGACAGCGTCGACACCCCTCAGAAGTAAGTGCCATGCTGTGACTTGCCTTGGGGCCTACAAGAAGGGCCCAGGTTCAAAATCCTTTAACTGTGGGTTGACTCCAACACGATCACATGGAGCAGTAGACAATGAAAGCAAGTCAGACTGCCTCCTCAGTTGTTTCCTTTCACTTCGGCAATATCGACATTTCAACTTCAAGTTTATTATTATTATTTTAAATAAGAGGTCAGATTTACGTAACAGGAGCCCAAGAACTTGTTACTCCACACTGCACCCCCTCATTCTGCAGTGTCCAATTCCTATGAAATCCATTTGCATCTACTTCAGAAGTATCTCTCAGCCTCCCTCTCCCACTGGATCTTTCTCACCACTGCATCAGTCCACATCTTTATCATCTCATTTCTCAGTCTTCTTTCTTCTTTAGACAGGTCTCAGTGTCACCCAGGCTGGAGCGTAGTGGCCTGGTCATGCGATTGCAGCCTCAACCTCCTGGGCCCAAGCAATCCTCCTGCCTCAGTCTCCTGAGTAGCTGGGACTACAAATGCACGCCACCATACCTGGCTAAATTTTTTGTAGAGACAGGGTCTCACTATGTTGCTGAGGCTGGTCTCCAACACCTGGGCTCAAGCAATCCTCCTGTCTCAGCCTACCAGAGAGCTGGAACTATAGGTGCACACTGTTGTGCCTGGCTGATTATTTTTCTTAGTTTTTGTAGAGATGGGGTCTCACTATGTTGGCCAGTCTTTGCTTCTCAGTCTTTTCTTCAGTCCAATTGAATTGAATTGAATGATCTCTTCATGGTTGTCTTCCTCAGTAGATCATGAGATCTTTAAGGTCAGAGACCAAAAACAATTAATTTGCCTAGAACCTGACATAGTACCTGCCATATAAAGGCATTTAATTACTATTTGTGAAAGAAATGGTGAGTACCTTAATTTCCCCACTGCTTACAAGTCCTCACAAAAGGCCTTGTAATAAAACCAATTAAGGATCATGTGACTCAGGTGCGTCAGGAATGCCTTCCTATTCTGCAATGTGGCCAAGTTTGGCTGGTTCCCAAGGTTTAATCAAGGCAAAGCGGGTATCTTATCTCCCATAATTAGAGTCATCTGCTAGCCTGGGGAAGGGCAAAAAGGTATGATACTCTGCCATCACTCATCACAAGGCAGACACTTCTGTAACCAAAGAAAAGTTAGCAAGAGAAAAGCATGACGAATGTATTTAACAAAGTTTTAAATGACATGGGACACTTCAGAAAGGAAGACCCAAAGACCCAGGAAAAGCTGGGTATTCTTACGCTCAGGTTTGCTGAGGAATGGACAGTCACATAGAAATGAGTTCGGACAATAAGGGCATGCTGTAATAATGGCAATCAGCTGAGAAGAATGCAGCAAGGTCTGTCCTGATTCTTCTTGGCCTCGCTAACTAGCATTTCTTTCTCTGGATATAGGACAAGACACTTGTCTCATGAAGGTCTTCAGGGAAGAGGAGAAAATGTCAGAGAGTGACATTTCTAGGTTTCATGGCCTGCTTCAGGGGAGAGGAGTTAGAATTTCTCCAACCCATTTAAGGAAGATGTATTCTAGTTTTATGAGTTGCTTCAGGGGAGAAAGAGTCTGGAGATAGGAGGGTGGGAGAAGGTCTGAAATATGTTCTCCTGAGGCCCTTGCAATCTCCTTCAATTCAAAGTACTCAGCATGTCAAAGCCTCAGACTTTAGGCCATTGTGTTTTAGCCCCATCATGAGTAAACTTCTTATCTTAGGTATGGGGGACAGTCTGGCCTGTATCCCCCTGGGACCCACCTCTGCCAGGGACCACCAAGTGATCAGGATATTTCTCAAACACATCCATACCTATTTCCTCAAATTCAAACACCCTCTGGACATTTTAATTTTTTCTAAAAAATGTAGATAAGCATTGCAAAATCATTCAGAGGAGGAGGACCAACATTTAGAAGCCTCTCTGAGTAACCTGCTCCCTACTACTGTATGAGGAAAGGAGGTGAGCAGACAGGACAAGGACTCACAATTTAGACCTTTACAAATAGCCCAAATGGCTGTTACCTTGCTCTCTGTCTCCTCAAGCTTTCTGCCGTCCTCCTCTTCGATCTTCCCTCTGAGATTCCTTTCTAATGATACCATCCCTTTGCCCCAGAAATCTGTCCCATTCTGTTCCATTCCCCACAAGAGAAAGAGGTCCCAGTTGCTGCTGTCTCTTATTAAGGGCAAAGATTAATGCCTTGGGCTTCTGAAAGGCAGATTTCTTTGGTTCATCCTTCCCCTTGCTCTAGAGTAGGAAGAATGTGGCCAGTCCTGTAGTGGAACTTCTTGAAATGCTTTTTCCCCTTGGGCATGAGGGCTAATGGAGAGGGGGCAATTTCGTTTTGAAAAAACTATGGAAAAACATTTCCCCATAATCAGTATTGCTCATCTTCCAGAGACAATGGGGGCCAGTAGCACAGGAGCAAAGTATTTTTCAGACTTTTGTTTGTTTGTTTTTGGAGCCAAAATCTTACTATGTTGCCCAGATTGGCCTCCAACTCCTGGGCTCAAGTGATTCTCCTGCCTCAGCCTCCTGAGTAGCTGGGATTACAAGCCTGTACTCCAGCTCCAGGGTTGGGAGCTGGATGTCAATATGTTCTTCATATTTTTTCTTTCCCAGGATGTCAATATGTTCTTCACCTAACCCTATTATATTATTATTGTGGTAAAGGAGATTTTGTTGTCTTCCTGGACCTTTTGCAGTACAAAGGTTTCTCATTAGTTGAGAATATTTGTTTACTTTCTACTATAGAGTTTTTTGATCCTAAAAACTCTCCCAAGATGGAGTGGGGGCCAGGAGAATCTCCCTTATCCTGCCAAGCAAACTAAATAGAAACTTGAAAGTTTTTATATAACCGGAGTGGAGTGGCTCAAGTGCCTGTAAACTCAGCACTTTGGGAGGCTTAGATGAGAGGATTGCTTGAGGCCAGGAGTTTAAAACCAGCCTATGCAACATAGTAAGACCCTTTTCTTTCCAAAAAAAGACAGACAGAAAGAAATTACCTAGGTGTGGTGGCACACACCTGTAGTCTCAGCTACTCAGGAGGCTGAGACAGGAGGATCGCTTCAGTCTAGGAGTTCAAGGTTACAGTGAGCTATGATCATGCCACTGTACTCCAGCCTGGGTGACAGAATAAGATCCTGTCTTTCTCTAAAATAAAATAAAAATAAACACTAAATAATTTAAAAAATTTTAAAGAAATTTGCATATAGAATTAGCAAGATAATTATAAAGGCAATGTTTATGGATTTGTAATTGCGACAGGTCCTTACCCACTGCACAGGTAAATTCAGTTCACTGAGATGGTATTATTGCACTAAAGAGTTTAACACAAGACCAACTAAGCAGAACTGGAATTATTACTCAAATCAGTCTCCCCAGCAACTCAGAGGCTTGGGTTTTTATGGATAATTTGGTGGGCAGGGAGGAGTGCTGCTGATTGGTTAGAATGAAATCACAGGGGTGTGGAAAACAATTGTGTGAACTGGGTCAGCCTCTGGGTGGGGCTATAGGACTGGGTAAATCCTGACCCTCTGGTCTGGGTGGGTCAATCAGTTGCCAGAATCAAAAATCTGAAAAAAAATTCTAAAGAACAATTTTAGGTTCTACAATAGTGATGTTACCTACAGGAACAACTGGGGAAGTCACAAATCTTGTGACTTCTGACTGCATGACTCCAGAGCAGTAAGGGATTAGAGAAAATATGCCTGTAGTTTAGCAGAATTCAGGTCCTTATTCTTGGGACCTCTCATTAGTCTTACAACAGTGGTTTCAGTCCCTTAACAAGGAGGGGATAACTTTTAGGGAGGGACTATTATCATCTTTCCTTTAAAGTTAAACTATAGGCTGGGAGTGGTGGCTCATACCTGCAATTCCAGCACTTTGGGAGGCTGAGATGGGAGTATCGCTTGAGACCAGGAATTTGAGACCAGCCTGGTCAACGTAGCAAGACCTCATCCCCATTTTAATTTTTTTTTTTAAAAAAAGGTAAACTAAATTTCTCCCATGGTTAGCTTGGCCTATGCCCAGCAATGAGGAATGACAGTCAGGCTGTGAGGCTAGAAGCAAGATGGAGGCAGCCACACCAGACTTGTCTTGCTGTCATAATCTCTGCAAAGGTGGTTTCAGATTCAGTGCCTTGCTCTACAAAGTGTTCTTTAAAAACTGATGTCTTCAATTTCAGAGGAAATAGACTTCTAAACAACATGTGCCTTTTTGCCTAGGAGCTAAAAGCGTTCAACTCCTCCTCTTCTTCCATCTCACAATCTGCAAGATGAAAGGAAAAAAATCTAAGATTTCTAGCAGATTCTTGGAATTCATAATTCAACTAATGCCTACTAAATATCTGCCAGGTGCAGTATTGGGTGGTGAAAATGCAATGTGTATCATTTAGGCAAAATTATCATGGTTTCTACAACCTTGCTCTGAGCAATAAAATACTAGACCAAAGGTTAACACAAATCATATTATTTCTTTTGCCATGTCAACCTAACAGCAAAAGAAGAAAACACTTCTCCAAAATGACTTATCCGAAAGACCCTAAGCCCTACTGGGTATCATCAAGAAATAAGTCAGTGTGGTTCAGAAGTTAATAGAAAAGCATTCCAAATTCCTTCTGTTCTTTTCTTCAATGGCGACTTCACTTGACCTTGACAAAGAGACCTCTTCAAGGAAAAGCAACTCTGAAAGGAAAACGGAATTTGAAGGGTAATTTAATCTTAACCATCCTTTCAACTGGAAATTTGAGCATATAAACAGTTTCAGAAAAATGTGTTAGAGGTGTAGCTGGAAAACAAAATGTAACTTCTTCTTAAACTTCTGCAAATGTCAGAATTATTCATAGGAATCAAAAGGGAACAATCTCTGAAGGAGAAACACTGCTATTTTACCAGTGGGTCTTCAGAAATACCCTAACTTTCCACTCATCTCTGTTCTAAGAAATCATCTACCTCAACTGGAAAACTCCAGGCATAGGCAAAATGGTCTATTTAACTTTCATTGTAATGTAAAACATTATTTGCCAGACTAGTTACATTGCTTTTCCACATATCCCTTTTTCACCTAACACATTATTACCAAAAATATTCTAAAGTCTCAAATGCATTTGCCCTTCTGTCTTCATTTTAATGTCAGATTCTAAATGAAATTTGCATCAGAGTACATACAAATGAATGTTTTAGACGTTACCCTTTTCCATTTGTCTGAAATACAAGTTGTTATTTTTTGTTGTTGTTTTACCTCTCAGGAAATGGTGTCACCTGCTTTATGTTGATCAAAACCTGAATCTAGCTGATACACTTGATTTCTCTCCCTAACCTCCACCATATTCAATCCATCCATATGTCCTGTTGGCTCTGCCACTAAATCAGAATCCAAGTCTTCTACTTTCCTCCATTTCCATTCCTTTTTTTTTTTTAATTTTTTGAGGTGGAGGCTAGCTTTGTCACCCAGGCTGGAGTGTAGTGGCATGATCTTGGCTCACTGCAACCTCCGCCTCCCAGGTTCAGGTGATTCTCCTGCCTCATCCTCCCAAGTAGCTGGGACTACAGGTGCCTGCCACCATACCTGGCGAATTTTCATATTTTCAGTAGAGACAGGGTTTCACTGTATTGGTCAGGCTGGTCTCGAACTCCTGTCCTCAAGTGATCTGCCTACCTTGGCCTCCTCCCAAAGTGTTGGGATTACAGGCATGAGCCACCATGCCTGGCCTCTCCATCTCCATTTCTACTGTTCTGGTTTGATATGGTTTGGCTCTGTGTCCCCACCCAAATCTCATTTCAAATTATAATACCCACATATCTAGGGAAGGAGGTGACTGGATCATGGGGGCAGTTTCCCCCATGCTGTTCTCGTGATAGTGAGTTCTCACAAATTCTGGTGGTTTCCTAAGGGGCTCTGCCCTCTTTGCTTCACTCTTCTCCCTCCTGCCTTGTGAAGAATTTGCCTGCTTCCCCTTCACCTTCTGCCATGATTGCACGTTTCCTGAGGCTTCCCAACCACGTTTCCTGATAGGCCTGTGGAACTGTGGTCAATTAAACCTCTTTCCTTTATAATTACCCAGTCTCAGGTAGTATTCTTTATAACAGTGTGAAAACAGACTAATATATGGTTTAAGTCATCAATATCTTGCACAAGGACTACTACATTAATTTCTTAAAATCTATTCTTCCTCCACTCTTGCTCCTCTAAAATTCATTGTTCCCAGAGTTTCCATGTTGGCCTTCAAGAGCTTAGATTTGATCACGTTTCTCTTCATGTCCTTGAAATCTTCCAATGTCTTCTAACATACTAAAAATGCAAACTTTATTTCATGGCCCATAATGTGGTTTACTTCTCCGACCTTATCACATATCCTCATCCCTCACTCACTACTCCCAGCCTCTACAAAACTCTGTTTCTCGAACCCAAACACCAAACCTTTTCCCACCTCAACACCTCTGCAATAGCTGTTTCTTCTTTCTGGAACTCCCTTCTCCAGATCCTTTTCATTATCCTTTCTCTACAACATGTGTTTCATGGACTAAGCAGCATAAGCATCATCTGGGACCTTATTAGAAATGCAGATTCTTAGGCCAGACGCCTCACCTACTAAATCATAGTCTACATTTTAACAAGATCCCTGGGTGATTCATATGCAAGTTATTAATCCCAGTTGTCACATCTTCAGAAACAATTAGCTGTCCCTAATCTAAATTAGCATCCCAAATCACTCTCTATTACACCATGTATTTGATTCTTTTCATAGCAATTAACTTTAGATTAAAATACCGTATTTGCGCAGGGTGTAGTGGCTCACACCTGTAATGCCAGCACTTTGGGAGGTTGAGATGGGTGGTTCATCTGAAGTCAGGAGTTCAAGACCAGCCTGACCAACATGGTGAAACCTCGTATCTACTTAAAAAAAAAAGCTGGGAGTGGTGACGCATGCTTGTAATCCCAGCTACTTGGCAGGCTGAGGCAAGAGAATCGCTTGAACCTGAAGGCAGAGGTTGCAGTGAGCCAAGATTGAGCCATTGCACTCCAATCTGGGTGACAGAGCGAGACTCCATCTCAAAAAAAAATGTATTAAAAAAATAAATAAAATACCTTATTTGCTAACTAACATCTTGTTTTTTCCTCACTAGAACGTAAGCTCCATGAAAATGGGTTGTGTTTATATTGTCCACTATTGTTTCATCATCTAGCCTGTCTCATCAATAAATATTTAATAGCTCAATAAACATTGAAATACTGTACCTATTTTAATCTCATTGATCAAAGAGATGGTTGAATAAAGTTTTTAAAAATTTCTATTTATCTGGCTTTTTTCTGACCAAATTGCCAGCCAGAAAAATGAGTCATATCAAGTGCTTTAGCATAAATCATTTGCAGTACCTTAACTGAATTTAAGGAACAAAGGAAGAAGGTTGGCCTTGGAAAATGAGATGGTAATAAAGATGGCGTCACTAAGAATTACAAAAAATACCACTGCAGAAGCAAGTAAAATCAGATTACAGTGAACTTCCCAACACAGTGTGAGTTATGCTAGCTTCTCACCTTCCAGAGCATGTAAACACTGAAGATTGCCGGCGCGGTGGCTCACGCCTGTAATTCCAGCACTTTGGGAGGCCGAGGCGGGTGGATCACGAGGTCAAGAGATCGAGACCATCCTGGTCAACATGGTGAAACCCCGTCTCTACTAAAAATACAAAAAAATTAGCTGGGCGTGGTGGCTTGTGCCTGTAATCCCAGGAAGTTGAGGCAGGAGAATTGCCTGAACCCAGGAGGCCGAGGTTGCGGTGAGCCGAGATCGCGCCATTGCACTCCAGACTGGGTAACAAGAGCAAAACTCAGTCTCAAAACAAACAAACAAACAAACAAACAAAAAAAACCACTAGATTGGAGGTTTACATTTCCTATTGTATTACATAGAATACATCACCAGTTCGTAGTGTTAAGAAGGAAAACTTGTTAATAACATCCAAGGTGGGGCACGGTGGCTTGTGCCTGTAATGCTAGCACTTTGGGAGGCTGAGGTGGGAGGATAGTTTGAGCCCAGGAATACAAGACCAATCTGGGCAACATAGCAAGTCTGTCATGTTTGTAAAAAATTTTAAAAATTAGCTGGGTGTGGTGCCACATTCCTGTAGTCCCAGCTACTTGGGAAACTAAGGTGAGAGGATTGCTTTAGCCCAGGAGATCAAGGCTGCAGTGAGCCATGATTATGCAACTGTATTGCAACCTGGGTGACAGAGTGAGACCCTGTCTCAAAAAAATAAATAAATCACATCCAATTAAGAAAATTAATCTCTTGACAATTTACTTTCCTCATTCATCAGCAAGCCAAATGTACTGTGTTGATAGAATATGCACATATCAATAGGTGAAATAAAAACAGTTGAGTTAGTTTCTGCCCCATTTCCATTGTTCTGGTAAGAACAAACTCATAAGCATGTTTGTGCTACAAAATATGAACTGTGTAATTTCACTAATTCTGCATACAAGTTATATTTTCTCTTATATTTGCATTTTAAAAGAAGATTGTACAATATACAGATAAGTGGTAAAATGTATGCTAATAATTTAAAATTTTTTCTTTACTTAGAATGATATTTGATAACCAATTAAAAACATTGTGACAAGAGAAAGAATGAGGGAGAAAGGATAAAACTTTTTATTTTAGAAAATGACTTCTTTTCATTTGGCTTGGTGTGGTAACCCACACCTATAATCCCAGAACTTTGGGAGGCAGAGATAGAAGGATCACTTGAGGCCAGGAGTTTGAGGCCAGTCTGGCAACATAGCAAGACCTTGTCTTTAAAAAAAAAAAAAGATTAGCCCCTCAACATGCTGTTGCCTGTCCATAGTTCTAGCTATTGCGGAAGTTGAGGTGGGAGGATCCCTTTAGGGTAGTAGTTTGAGGCAGCAATGAACTATGATTGCACCACTGCACTCCAGCCTTGGCAACAAAGCAAGACCTTGTCCCTAAAAAAAAAAAAAAATATATATATATATATATATATATATATGTGTGTGTATATATGTGTTATATAAATATATATATACCACATATATACACACACATATATATAAATATATATACATATATATGTGTATATATGTGTGTGTGTGTATATATATATATATAGAGAGAGAGAGAGAGAGAGAGAGAGAGAGAGAGAGAGAGGGAGAGAGAGAGAGAGAGGGAGAGTAAAAGAAAGAAAATGACTTCTCGCCGGGCGCGGTGGTTCAAGCCTGTAATCCCAGCACTTTGGGAGGCCGAGGCGGGTGGATCACGAGGTCATGAGATCGAGACCATCCTGGTCAAAATGGTGAAACCCCGTCTCTACTAAAGATACAAAAATTAGCTGGGCATGGTGGCGCGTGCCTGTAATCCCAGCTACTCGGGAGGCTGAAGCAGGAGAATTGCCTGAACCCAGGAGGCGGA
>JAPYYA010005243.1:0-10969 GCA_028533165.1 Leontopithecus rosalia | reverse complement strand
CCAACTGCCATTCACAATTGCTACAAAGAGAATAAAATACCTAGGAATACAACTTACAAGGAATGTAAGGGACCTCTTCAAGGAAAACTACAAACAACTGCTCAATGAAATAAGAGAGGACACAAACAGATGGAGAAACATTCCATGTTCATGATTAGGAAGAATCAATATCGTGAAAATGGCTATACTGCCCAAAGTAATTTACAGAATCAATGCTATCCCCATCAAGCTACCATTGACTTTCTTCACAGAACTGGAAAAAACCACCTTGAACTTCATATGGAACCAAAAGAGAGCCCGCATAGCCAAGTCAATCATAAGCAAAAAGAACACAGCAGGAGGCATCACACTACCAGACTTCAAACTATACTACAAGGCTACAGTAATCAAAACAGCATGTTACTGGTATCAAAACAGATATAGACCAATGGAATAGAACAGAGGAATCGGAGACAACACAACATATCTACAACTATACAGTCTTTGATAAACCTGACAAAAACAAGCAATGGGGAAAGGATTCCCTGTTTAATAAATGGTGTTGGGAAAACTGGCTAGCCATGTGCAGAAAGCAGAAACTGGACCCCTTCCTGACACCTTACACTAAAATTAACTCCAGATGAATTAAAGACTTAAACATAAGACCAGGCACCATAAAAACCCTAGAAGAAAATCTAGGCAAAACCTCCTCTTTTTTTCAGACTCTCACATCCTGTTCTCTCTAACAAGGCACTGTTCTGATTCTCTTTCTAATCACCTTCCATTCTCTTTGTTTGCTTCCCTTGTCAACTAAACAAAGGAGTTTCCCAAAATTCGAAATGTGAGCCCTTCTCACTTGACCTTTCCCTGTTTTACGTTCCATAAGCACCATCATTAATATCAAACATGCAAATCTCTTTCTTTCTTTAGGCTTCATTTTTATTCTGTGCTCCAGAATCTGTCTTTCTGAAATGTTCAAAGACTGTTAAATATCTTTCATTTGTACTCTGTGTCCAAAATTAATTATTAATTCTCCCATTCTTAAACCTTTCAAGCTGGATTTCCTTTCTTTGCAGAGTAAAACATAGGTAATCATTTTTGGCTTATTCATTTCCTATACTGATTCTACAGTTACTTGCCAAGAATTGTGGATTTTATATTCCAAATATTTTGTAAACCAAAGTCCTAGTGCTTCCTCAATTACATCTCTAGTTGGAAGTCTTTTACAATAGGGCAATTGAGATCTGCTGTCCTCTTGTTTTTTCCATGTCTTACGTGAATTCTTTACCCAGTTGTTCATGGTCTGTCACGACACGAGACCCAATCTACCTTTCCAAGCTGTTTCTCCTCCCTTTCTTGCTTATTCCATTACCACCCTAACTGGAAAGCTGCTTAATCATCAGTGTTTCTCTCAGGTTGTTTCTCTACTTTCATGTGAGTTTGCACTCTCTCCTCTCTTGCTGAAACCATAATTGCTCTTCCGATTCCACCTCAGATGCCATCTTTTGCATGGTCTTTCTTTTTCTTCTCAATCGGATGTGATTTCTTGTGGCTTGAAGCCCCAAAGCACTTCATTTGTATTCTTTTCATGGAACTTTCCTTTTCCATGGTCTCTTTGAGTTATGAGTATATTTACCTTATTTATTTCACTATATGTGTTAATGTAAGAGTTGTTTCCTGAATCCCTATTAGGTGCAAGGTACTGGACTTGGCCTGGGCATTCTACTATGAATAAGACAGACATAGCCCCTGTCCTCTTATAACTTAGCATTCTAGCTGTAATGTTAATCTCTGAAGTCGTTCCCTACAGCCTGATTTCTCAACCTCAGCGCTATTGGGTAGTTCCTTGTTGCTGCAGGGAGGAGTCCTGTACGTTGTAGAATGCTTAGTAGAGTCACTGGCCTCTACCCACTAGATGCCAATAGCGCCTTCTTCCCAACTGTGAAAACAAAATATGTTCAGACATTGTCAAATGACCCCTGAAAGAAAAGTCACCCCTCCTTGAGACCCACTGCTCTACAGTGTCTATTACAATTCTTTTTATATAGACTCTCAATAAATATTGGCTGAATTAAGTCAAAATAATACTTTTTGTCTTCCCACTAGGCACAGTGTTAGGCACTGTAATGTCAAGAGAAAGACCATAAACTAAGAATGGATTTGAGAGATATTTTTGGGTGTCTCTTCTACTTACTAAGGTTTTGAACTGTAGCTTGTACAGTGCCTCATTCAGAGACATGAGGAATAAATAAATGAACACACACAGGCATTAGGATATTATGTGGGACAAAATGCAAAGTAATCATTCAAAATATGTTCACAGTAAGTGACTTGGGAAGTGAAGTTCCTTTTTTGCCGTCTTACATTGAGAACATTGCAGACTGAGAGACACATGTATATTGCACCAGATCAGCACCATACATTAACTGGGCACAGATTAAACATATAAACTTGAATGAGTTTTGGAGAAAAATGAGCAGAGATAGTTACATGATTTAGATCTGTATTCCGGCTCAAATCTCATGTTGAATTGTAATCTCAGTGTTGAAGGTGGGGCCTGGTGGGAGGTGATTGGATCATGGGGGTGGATTTTCCCCTTGGTGCTCTGTCACAATAGTGAGTGAGTTTTCATGAGATCTGGTTGTGTAAAAGTCTGTAACACCTGCCCCCTCTCCTTTCTCCTGCTCTGGCCATGTAGGTGCTTGCTCTCCCTTTGTCTTCCATCGTGACTGAAAGTTTCCTAAGGCCTTCCTATCAGCTGAGCACATGCCAACATCATGCTTCCTGTACAGCCTTTGGAGCCTGAGCCAACTAAACCTCTTTTCTTTATAAATTATCCAGTCTCAGGGTTTTTTAAAATGGAAATGTGAGAATGGAACTAATATAGATAATTATGGCTTATTTGGAAAATATTTTTTGGAGGAAGTGAGTTTTTGGTAGATTTCAGACATTAAATACTGCACACAAATGGAAAGGATCATATGCAATCCTGAGTGCTTAGGTAGCTTTCTAAAAAGCTTCAGGAGAGTAGACGTGCTTAGTGACAGCATCATTGTCTACCCTAAGCTCTGGGTTGGCTTCATCGTTAATTATCCAGTCACCAAATAACCCAAATATGGATTTGTCATTTACAAGTAAGGTACTTTGCTCAGTGTGCCCATATGTCTTTAGATGAGCAAAATTGGCACTGAAAGTATTTCACTAAGCTAATACTTGAAGAAATTTGTGGAAAATTGGAGAAATTTGTGGACAATTGAACAAATAGAAATGTCATATTTTATATAGAATACTCAGGTTTACAAAGTAATTTTACTTGTATAATCTTTTTATTTCTCACAATAACTCTGTAAGAAACACATTTTCATTTAAGACAAAATTTCCTTTGAATTTTTATTTAGAAAAAAATGTATATAGGCATTTATTTATTTGGCATGCATTTGTCTATACACATTGCTGTTTTCCTAGATGGAATCTCCATTATTTGGCTAATGGAAATCATTTTTACTTTAGCACTAAGTTTTAGAATGAGATTAGGACAAAACAATGAAGACCCAAAGTTTAACCAACTTTAGTGCCAATTACTATTTAACTTTCATTAAGTCATTTTTCTTTATCTTATGCAATTATCTCTTCCTTTGAATGCTTAGAATTGGTCATACATATGTAAGAATTTAGTAAATTGAAAAGCACATTTTTGTTTCTCTGCTTTCACTGGGTTGAGAATCTAATAAAACCTATTCTATTAGGGAGGGCGTAGATGTCTGCTATGTGGCCCTCAATCTTCCAAACACATGTTTTAGAATAAATGACTTAGAAAAGATTGGCTCTAGAAGAGGAAAACTATACTTCTAAATGTCAATGTCAAATGCTTATAAGATGAATAGATTTCATTACTGGGCTAATTTTGATGTCATCCTCGAGTTTACCATTTTAGCTACACCTCACTAGATTTATTTAAAAGATGTTATAGGAACATCATGAAACTTTATGAAAGTTATTTATGGGAGAATAGCTTTATAAGAACTTTGTGTTTGACCACATTTCTCAGAAGGTATGTATTTCTAGTGTTTGCCATCTTATGTATCATATCTACATTATCCTGTTTGCATAAAATATGTTAAAAAGAACTAATAGTTTACAAAAATATTTAAAAGTCTTCTAGAACCAATCACATTGTTTTCTTACAGTTTTGACTTAGTAATATGTATTTATGATCCATATATTTAGAATGCTTACCTAAACTCACATCAACATTTTGGACAAAATAATACAAACAATAATTTTGTTTGTGTATGAAGCAGAAAGTAGGCTGCTGAAAATAGGTATGCTGAAAGTTGACATGTTTGTACTTGACTTTTCTGCCCCAAAACAGAGCCTTGAAATCCTGGATAACACAAAAAAGCATACAATTTGCTTTGGATGTTTGATTATGGGAGTATTGTTTCTACACTGAGAGAGTGACACTTTCTTTTTTTTGTTATTTAGTTTTTATTTCATAATCATAAACTCTGCAATCCATCTTGGCATGGAAGGGAACAAGGAAAACATGGAACCTAAAGGGAACTGCAGCAAGAGCACAGAGATTCTAGGCTACTGGGAGCAAATGGGGTGGAGTTGTGCTTTCCTGAGGTATAGAAGGAATGGTCTGGTGGTTAAGATAAAACACAAGTCAAACTTAGTAGAGTTGTCCACAGTCAGCAATGGTGACCTTCTTGTGGTCTTGCCTTTTCTGGACCCAGAGCACTCCATGGCCTCCGCAATATTCATACCTTCTTTCACCTTGCCAAAGACCACATGCTTGTATCCAATAATTCAGTCTTGACAGTGCAGATGAAAAACTGGGAATTGTTTGTGTTGGATCCAGCATTTGCCATGGACAAAATGCCAGGACACGTATGGTTCAGGATGAAGTTCTCATCATCAAATTTGTTCCCGTAGATGGATTTATCAGTGCCATTGTGGTGTGTGAAGTCACCACCCTGACACATACATCCTGGAATGATCCTGTGAAAGCAGGAAGCTTTATAACCAAATCCTCTCTGTCCAGTGCTCAGAGCACGAAAGTTTTCTGCTGTCTTTGGAAACTTGTCTGCAAATAGCTCGAAGCAGGTGCGGCCCAAGGGCTTGCCGTTGATGGTGATGTGGAAGAACACAGTAGGGTTGACCATGGCTGATAGTATGGGGCTCCTGGTGGCAGCAGCGGTGTCTGCAAAGCCAAGAGTGACATTTTCAATTGTGTTTTGGGTTTGTAAATATAGAAACAATGTCCGTTACATGGTGCACTTGTTATTTAGTAGTAGAGCCAATTAAATAGGTTTTGTTTTTAGTCTGGAGATGGTACGATAACCAGGGCTAGACAAAATTTTGACTTGAAAAAGAAACACCTGATGAGAAGGAAGAGGGCGCCATGGCCCAGGAACAAGTCCCTTCCTGTGTACGAGTCTATTTTTAGTGAGTGGATGGCATCCTTGGGGGTTGCAGAAGAAACAATGGAAGGAAGGGAGTAAGATCAGGGGAGGAGCAGAAGGGAGTACTGAATTGAATTCCCATTCATATCTCCACAGTTGAATTCCCAAACAGTGGAGGACAATTGTCCTGATATAATTCAAACTTTAGAGTTAAAATATTTGTTTAAAATGTTGTAAACCAGTGGTTCTCAACTGGGAGCAATTTCGCCTAAGTCTGAAGGCATTTTTGGTTGTCACAATGAGGGGAGGTGCTGCGGGCACCTAAAGGTTAGAGGCAAAGGATGCTGCTAGACATCCAGTGACACACAGGACACTTCCCTCTACAAAGAACTATCCAGGCCAAAATGTCAGTAGTGCCCTCTTGAAATTAGCTGTAGGTCATATTTTTAGCAGGCACTATGGGTATGACTATTGCTCTGTTCAATGCACATTGATATAAGAAGTGGTTATAGTAGATCATTTTTTCTTGTCATGTTTTTCTCCCCTGTCTTCTTCCTGTAATGAGAGGCAGCCTGTGAGGGGAGAAGGCATCCATAAGCTTTGGAGCTATTGGCTCTGTCATGTGATGATCAAAGGAACCTATTTCATGGGTAGGTGTGAAGATTAAATGTGATTATAGATATTAGGGGTACAGAATAAGCGCAAGTATTAGATATCATTTCACCAGTAGAGGAACATTGGAAAAGTTAGCCTCCATTTTTCATGGAATAAAATGAAGACAGTGATAGCTTGTAGAGTTACAGTGAATATTAAATATTAAGTGCTTAGTCAATTGTCTGGCACAAATAGGCTCTCAATGCATAGTAGTTGCTATTGCTATTTATCTTGACTATTCACTTCCAGAAATATATCTATGACCAGGGTCAAAGGAAGATATCACTGAAAGCAGTGTAGGGAATAAGAGAATGTATAAATTAAAGTCAGTGAAACTGTATAGCTTTGAATAACTTGGACCCCAGTTTCCCAATTGAGCCAGTCTGTAGTTCTTATAAGTGTTTTGCAAAATAGTAAATATGGAGCACAAATGCAGCATTTAGGAAATGTTCGTTTTCCTTTCTGCCTAGCCAAAGGGCCTTCATTTGTAGTTTCTGAACTGGAATATTGACTTAGCCTAGCATCCCTTGAAAGCAGAGCCTGAGATAAAAGGCTTGTGTGTGAATTTTTTGAAATGTGACTCCAGGGAGCAGAAGTGAAGAACAGGGAAAAAGGGGGAGCCGGAAGAGAAGGTGTTAGGGAGATGTCACTGCCTAGATGATGGCTTGGATTTTCCAGAAGCCTTAGGAAAGGGGTCTCAGAAATGTCTTCCCAGGGAAAAAACAAGGAGCGAGCATTCCTCTATCGGCCCTTGTTCCCACTGGCCGAGAGTGAGCCTAGTAGTTCTGGGTACACATGCGTGAATGCCAAGTGGGTTCTCTTGGTCATGTCATGCTGTGGCATCAGGCAAGTCCCACTTAGGAAGGAAGAGTTCCATGCAGGATGCCTGAGGCAAGGCTCTGTCATATCACATCTGAGCGAAGCTGATCAAAGCAGGGTAAAACTGTTCCCCCGGCAGAGGCTGGAGTAAGAGATGCAGCCAGGTGAGTTTGAAGTGCTGCCCAAGAGGTGTCCAATACAAGGATTTTCAGGTTATCCCCCTGTTATATGTTGTCAAATTCATGTGCAAAAATTTCTGCGAAAATCCTCTGAAGCAATGCACACCATACAAACAATTATTATTTGAATTGGTAAAAAGCAACAGCAAAATATACTTTAGGCAACACAGTTAATATGACAGAGTGCTGTTTGTTTCATGTTTCATCTCATGATAATAGTTTAAAATATTACTTACATTGATGCTCAAGCTTCATATAACTGCCTGATTTGAGTTTTGTAATGCATTTTAACTTACAAGTTAATATCATAAATTGTATTTTCATTTGAGGCAACTCCTTGCTCTGTCAGTTTTTTTTTCTTTCAAGAGACAAGGTCTTGCTATATGGCCCAGGCTGGAGTGTAGTGGTATGATCGTAGCTTACTGCAGCCTTGACCTCCTGGGCTCAAGTAATACTCCCACCTCTGCCTCCTGAGGAGCTGGGACTACAGGTATTTGCCACCACACTCAGCCTTTCTATTTTTTTGTTTAAAAAAATTATTTCTCATACATACAGGGTCTTGCTATGTTGCCTAGGCTGGTCTTGATCTTCTGGCTTCAAGTAATCCTTCCACCTAGGCCTCCCAGAGTGCTGGGATTACAGGTGTGAGACACTGTGTCTGACATTTGTCAGTTTTGAAACGGTTTTTAAGTCAAAGCAATACCATTTTGACTTGTGATGAACACATTCTCTGTTGTTTTAAGGTGCAGTCTTCAGTCTACTCTAGTCTTGCCTGTGTCCCCATCACTCAGTTGAAAATGATAGCTCTTACAAAAGTAATCAGTGTCTTCCCTGTTACCAAATGCAATGAATGCATCCCAGACTTCATCTTATCTGGCTTTTTGCAACCAGAGAATATTGCTTCTTTTTCCTTCTTGTCTTGGGCCGCACCTTTTAATTTTCTTTTGCAAGTCAGTACTTCTACACCTAGCCATTAAATGTTGGAATTCCTCAAGATTCAGGCCCTTTTATTTACTTTTATTCCACTTCTTTTTCTAATGATGGATATGCAAATGCCAATCCAAATACCAACTGTACACCAGTGGTTCATAAGGATTTTCAATCACTCTTTACTCATTATCTCCACTTAGATGTCTCAATGGCACATTCAGATTCAACACATCCCAAACCAAAGTAATGTTATTCTCTACTCTCCAAACCTGGTCCTCTTTGATCGTTTCCTCCCTTTGGAAAGTGGCATCACCACATATCTTGCTCTGGCTAAAGATCTGGTGTTATCCTTGACTGCTTCTTTACTTTTATACTTCAATTCATTGTCAGGTAAGATCAATTTTATTCCCTAATTCTTTTAGATATTTGTGCAATTCTCTTTACCCTGGTTCCAGTTATTACCAACTTTCTCATGTACCTCTCTCCATGTCTACTTCAGCCTTCCTCTAATATGTGATATATTTGCATCCTTTCTGGGCCCCCTTCCTGTTCATTCTCCACACTGCTGCCAGAACAATCTTTTCTTTTTTTATAATTTCAACTTTTATTGTAGATTCATGTGCAGGTTTGTTACATGGGTATAATGTGTGACATTGAGGTTTGGACTGTGAATGATCCTGTCACCCACATAGTGAGTATAGTACCCAAGGCTTAGTTTTCAAACCTTGCTTCCTTCCTTCCTCCTGCCCAGTAGTCCCCAGTGTCCATTGTTCCCATCTTTGTGTCCATGAGTACCCAATGCTTAGCTCCTACCTATTGATGAGAACATGCAGTATTTGATTTTTTGTTCCTGCATTAATTCACTTAGGATAATGGCATCAGGTGCATCCATGCTACTGCAAAGGACATGATTTTGTTCTTTTTTGAAAGCTGTGTAGTATTTTATGATGCATATGTACATTTTCTTTATCTAGTCCACTGTTGTACATGTTCTTTATCCGGCCCATAGGTTGATTCCATGTCTTTGCTCTTGTGAATAGTGCTGTGATGCACGTGTCTTTTTGGTAGAATGGTTTATTTTCTTTTGGATACATTCCCAGTAATGGAATTGTTGGGTTGAATGGTAGTTCTGTTTTACGTTCTTTGAGGAATCTCCAAGCTGTTCTTTAGTGGTGCTAAACTAATTTTACATTTCCACCAATAGTGTAAAAGTGTTCTTTTTTCTCTGCAGCCTTGCCAGAATTTGGTTTTTTTTCTTTTTCATAATAGGAGTTCTGACTGGTGTGAGACGGTATCTCATTGTGGTTTTGATTGGCATTTCCCTGAAGATTAGTGATATTGAGGCTTTTTCCATGTTTGTGGGCTGGTGGGCTGTCTTTATGTCTTCTTTTGAGAGGTGTCTCTTCATGACTTTTGCCCACTTTTTAATAAGGTTACTTGTTTTTGCTTGTTGAATTGAGATTCTTATAGATGCTGAATATCAATCCTTTGTCAGATGCATAGTTGGAAATATTTTCTCCCATTCTGTAGGTTGTCTGTTTATTTTGTTGATATTTTACTTTCCTGTGCAGAAGCTCTTTCGTTTAACTAGGTCCTAATTGTCAATTTTTGTTTTTGTTGAAAAAAAATTTTTTTTTGAGACAAGGTCTTGCTTTGTCACTCAGGCTGGAATGCAGTAGTGTAATCATAGCTCACTGCAGCCTTGACCTCCTGGGCTCAGGCAATCCTCCTACCTCAGCCTCCCAAGGAGCTGGGATGGCAATCATGCACTACTATGCTAGCTAATTTAAAAAAATTTCTGTAGAGATGTGTTCTCACTATGTTGCCCAAACTGGTATCAAACTCTTGGACTCAAATGATCCTCTTGCTTTGGCCTCCCAAAGTGCTGGGATTACAGACATGAGCCACCATACCCAGCCTGCAATTGCTTTTGAAGACTTAGTCATGAATTCTTTCCCAAGGCCAATGTGTTTCCTAGGTTTTCTTCCATTATAGTTTGAGGTCTTATATTTAAATCTTCAATCCATCTTGAGTTAATTTTTATCTATGATCAAAGATAGGGGTCCAACTTCATTCTTCTGCATATGGCTAGCCAGCTATCCCAGCACCATTTATTGAATAGGAGTCCTTTCCCCATTGTTTATATTTGTTGATTTTGTTGAAGCTTGGTTGGCTGTAGGTGTACGGCTTTATTCTGGGTTGTCTATTTGGCTCCATTGGTCGATATGTTGGCTTTTTTTTTTTTTTTTTTTTTTTTTACCAGTATCATTGCTGTTTTGGTTACTGTAGCCCTATAGCATAGTTTGAAGTAGGGAAATGTTATACCTCTGGCTTTGTTCTTTTTGCTTAATATTGCTTTGGCTATTTGGGCTTTTTTGGGTTTCATATGAACTTTAGAATTGTTTCTTTTCCTAGTTCTGTGAAAAATGATATTGGTAGTTATAATGATATTGGTAGATAGAAATAACATTGAATTTGTGGATTGCTTTGGGTGATATAGCCATTTTAATGATATTGACTCTTTCAATCCTTGAGCATGGAATGTTTTTTCATTTGTGTCATCTTTGATTTCTTTTTTTTAAAAATTTTTATTGCATTTTAGGTTTTGGGGTACATGTGCAGAACATGCAAGATAGTTGCATAGGTACACACGTGGCAGTGTGTTTTGCTGCTCTTCTTTCATCAGTGTTTTGTAGTTCTTGTAGAGATCTTCACCTCCTTAGTTAGATGTGTTTCTAGGTATTTTATTTTTTGTGTGGCTACTGTAAATGGGATTGCATTCTTAATTTGACTCTTGGCTTGAATGTTATTGGTGTGTAGAAATGCTACTTATTTCTGTACATTGCTTTTGTATCCTAAAACTTTATTGGAGTCTTTTATCAGTCCCAGGAGCTGTTTGGCTGAGCCTTTAGGGTTTCCTCGGTGTAGATTAATATTGTGCATGAAGAGAGATAGTTTGACTTCTTTTCCTATATGCATGCCTTTTATTTCTTTTTTTTT
>JAPYYA010005242.1:0-10971 GCA_028533165.1 Leontopithecus rosalia | reverse complement strand
TCCTCAAGGACCTATAAATAGAAATTCCATTTGACCCAAATCCCATTACTGGGTATATATCCAAAGGACTATAAATAGTTCTACTATAAGGACACATGCACACGAATGTTCATTGCAGCACTGTTTACAATAGCAAAGACCTGGAACCAACCCAAATGCCCATCGATGATAGACTGGACTGGGAAAATGTGGCATATATACACCATGGAATATTATGCAGCAATCAAAAATGATGATTTCGTGTCCTTTGTAGGGACATGGATGAATCTGGAGAACATCATTCTCAGCAAATTGACACAAGAACAGAAAAGGAAACACCGTATATTCTCACTCATGGGCGGGTGATGAACAATGAGAACACATGGACACGGAAGGGAGTACTACACACTGGGGTCTATTAGGGTAAATAGGGGAGGGACAGCGGGGGAGAGCGGGGGAGGGATAGCATGGGGAGAAATGCCAAATGTGGGTGAAGGGGCAGAAGGCAGCAAAACACACTGCCACGTGTGTACCTATGCAACTATCTTACATGTTCTGCACATGTACCCCAAAACCTAAAATGCAATAAAAAATAAAAAACAAAGGAGAGAGACCTTGAGACAGGTCTCATGCTTCTAATAGCTAACCTAGAACTTGCATCCTAAGGGGATGGGCATAAAAGTGGTATGACCCTGGTGTTACCAATTGCCAGTGATATATAAATATTACCTAAGAAGTAAAGGCTAATGACCTGTGAAGCAATCATTTCCAAAGGCTGGCCCACAGGTCGGTGTCATGCTGTGAATAATAAGTTTTAGAGCTTGGAGGTGAGGTAAGAAAAATAAAAACAATGTAGAGAGTTCTTAATAAAGCAAAATATATTCCATTTTGAATTTTATAATTATGTCCTTACATGAAATAATAGTAATAATGGTTTATTTTCCATATTTGTATCTAGAAAAATGGAAAGGTAGCTACTCTTTTGCACTCCAGAAGGAGTTTTTTCACCTGACTTTGCCTGTCTCTTTATATTCTGTGAAATCCACAATTCTAGGAACAATTGCCTCTAAAGGTAACAGTGTCTAGATTCATTCTTTTTTTTTTTGAGACGGAGTTTCGCTCTTGTTACCCAGGCTAGAGTGCAATGGCGCGATCTCGGCTCACCGCAACCTCCGCCTCCTGGGTTCAGGCAATTCTCCTGCCTCAGCCTCCCAAGTAGCTGGGATTACAGGCACGCGCCACCGTGCCCAGCTAATTTTTTGTATTTTTAATAGAGACAGGTTTCACCATGTTGACCAGGATGGTCTCGATCTCTTGACCTCATGATCCATCCGCTTTGGCCTCCCAAAGTGCTGGGATTACAGGCTTGAGCCACCACGCCCAGCCTAGATTCATTCTTATGTTAAATAGTTGGCTATTCTGAAAGGGTCAGTAGCGTAGAGCATCCAGCAGAGAGGAGAAGTGAAACCTCCTGCATCCTTGAGCTGAAACTATTAAATCTTTGCTTGAAATTTTTGATCATTAAAAAAAAAGTACATCAGGGATTACAGATTCATATTCATATGCACACACATATAATATTCTTTATGTAGACAATGCATCGAGGAAACAGCACTGTAATTTTTCCAGGAAATATAAATGCCAAACTCATGCATAATTTATACAACATAAAACCATCAGACCATGTACTTTTGGTGTTTAATTATGATCCCTTGGTTCTTCGTGATGAGCACCATTAATCAGTCCAATCAGTGTCTGAAATGTCCTATTTCTATTTACAAATAAACAGCTAAATGGAGGTGTTAAAATAAACTTAATTGAAATATGCTTTTATATGAAGCATTTCTCAACTTGAATGTAATAAAAAGAATTTAAGAGCAAATAAACGATTGACACAAACAATAATTATTTTATCCGAGATTTTCGGAGATACATGGGAAAGTATATATTTAAGCATCTTGACCTTTTGCTCAAGCAAAACTTTCTGCTATTGAATTAGTATGTGGCTCTTTCTTAGAGAAAACCTCTGAAGCCACCTCTTTAATACTGATAAATTTAGAAGGGATCTCCATGCTTTAATTTGATGGTGCCTTAGTATAGTCTGCCCCGTGGCTTTCTAAAGACTTGAGCAGCTTCTCAATGTTTTCACATTTTCTAACTCCCCAAGAATCCCGCCACGTTTTCAAAGAGAAATAAATTAGGCTAGGACAGGCTGTGAGCCTTAAGAATTGGATTTTGTTTTCCCTTTACAAATCTTATTCTAGAGCTGCCCCAATGCATCACCATAACAACATAGATCTGTGGGACATTTTCAAAGGGCTCGAAAGGACATTTTATCCACAAAGGCTGCAAGCATTTATAAGGTAAGCATTACCATTAGTTTTCTTATAAGTAGACTGAAAACCAGATTTGAGTCTGCGGCTATCACACCAGAAGCAGCATTGCCATTTGTTAAGATGCACCATTTTCTTCTCTCTAGTAACGGATCAGGCTCAGCCAGAGACGCCTCCAAACCACGTTCACGACTCTTCACGGAAGAGCCTTCCATCAGTCACTGGACACTCTCAGTTACGTCTTGACTCTGTAATCCCTCTGTATAGTACATGGTAGTGCTGTGCTTGATTCCAGGTTGCTTTGCAAATATCATCTGGTAATTTCATCTATAAGTGTGCTTCAAATGCCAATTAACATATAACTATTACTACTACTGCTCCTTATTTCCCAGTAGTTTTATTCATTTTATATCCTCAATAAATGTTTGCAAAACAAATGATAGGCAATAACAATTAATACAGTAGCATTAATCTTAAGTCTGAACTAAGTTTGAATCCTATCTCTGTCACCTATTAGCTGTGAAACTTTGGACAACTTATTTAAATTCTCTAAACCTCCAATTCTTCATCGGTAAACTAGAAACATCACAGGCTTCTCATAAAGGTAAACATTATTATCATGGTAGGCCGAGTGCCCAACACATAATAAAGGTGCAATAGCTATTTGTTCTTGTAATTATTGTTCATTCCATCCATTCAACAACTACTTATTGAGCACCTACTATGTTCTTGGCATGTTCTAAGGGTTGAATAATGAGTGGTAAATAAGATACATAAGTCTTTGCATTTTAGGGAGCTTATATGTTTGTATGTCCATGAAATATACAAGACATACAATAAACAAATAAATCAGTATATAATTACAGTTAATAATAAAAGCTACAAAGGAGACAGGGTGCTACAATTGAGAACACCAACGAAAGGAGAGTCTACTTTAGATGGGGTAATCAGAAAATGCCTCTTTGAGAAGCTCATGTTTAAACTGCAATGAGGAAAATGCCCTGTGAAGACTGGGAGAAAGCAGAGAGCAGAGGTGGAGCAGGAAAGCACTCAGAAAACTCACAGTGATGAAGAACCCCACGGGTCTAGAGCAATGCTCAGTGAGAAACGCTGCCAAGACTGAAAGACCTTCAGAACCCAGAACATTCAGTCTCATAGGACATGGAAAGAAGTTTGCATTTTCCTCTAAGTTCAGTGAGAAACCACTGAGGGATTTTAAAGAGAAGAGTGTCATGATTTGATTTCTGTTTTTAGAAAATGACTCTGGCTATCACGTGATAATTTGGAAAAATACAAAAGTGGATAGACAAGTTAGGAAGCCATTGCAATAATCCAAGCCAGAGATGATGGTGACTTGGACTTAGTGGCAAGGGTGATGGAGAGAAGGAATAATTTTAAGAATATTATGAAGATTTTTAAAAATCAAATCTCAGCTGGGTACTGTGGCTCATGCCTGTAATCTCAGCACTTTGGGAGACAAAGGCAAGCAGATCACTTGAGCTCAGGAGTTCAAGACCAGCCTGGCCATCATAGCGAAACCCCAACTTTATAAAAAATACACAAAATTAGCTGGGCATATTGGCATGCGCCTATAGTCCCAGCTACTTAGGGGGCTGAGGCAAGAGGAACGTTTGAGCATAGGAGATCAAGGCTACAGTAAACCAAGATCACACCACTGCATTCCAGCCTGGGTGACAGAGCGACACCTTGTCTCAAACAAAAATTAATCTCATCAAGATATTAAGATATTGACTGGAGGAAAGGGGCATTTTTGTGGTTGAAATAAACTTACTCATGAATGTATTCCCTCTTGGAACTATCATCAGTTAGCCTGCAGGCTCCCCAACAGGAAATGTGGCAGAGGAATGATTTCTAGACATTGACATTAAGTATTGTCTGATAACCATTCAGTCATTCTCTTACAACCTCTCCTCCATCTCAGAAACTTACTCAACACATTTCCTCATTTATATCCCTATTCCTCAAATCCTGCACTGAGACTTAGGGAAAGGCAAAAAAGCTTCGTCATCAGGAAAACTGTAGTTTTAGCACCAAGCTGAGCTGCTAGTAATATATGAAGTCTTGTTTTATTCTCAACAAATGCAACAAAAATTACTGAACCACCTTACATGAAATTTGTCTTGTGGCTTACTTGGAAGCTTCAGGAATTCCCCTTAACTCACGATTACTTTTTTTAAGGTTAATTTGTTGGTTGTAAATACAAATGTGCTTATGCTCATTCTCTTGTAAACAATACAAGATGACACAGAATATTTTGTTGCATAATGATTAAGGCTGAATTTGGCAAGAACTCAAATATTAAGGGTTATTCTTAGAAATGTAAGTTTACTGACAGGACTTTAAAACTTCTAATAATCTATACCAAACAAACACATAAGAACACTATGACTTGTAGACATAAATTTAAAGTCATGTATACCTAAAATAAGAATCTCATGCATTCACTCACAGATACTATCTCAGCACCATGAAAGAATATGAGCGATTCCATTTTCCTACCTTTCAGGAAGTGGATTCCACAACTGATATCAATCACCACTTTATGCATATTCCATCAAAATGCAGGCCTCCAAGGTATACAATGAATTTTGACCATTTAAACATTTTTGTGGGAGTTTTCTCAATAAGTGAGAGCAACGAAATTCTACTGCTCCTAATATGTGCAGAAAATAGATAATAAGTGGATTCTCGAGAAAACATCACAGGGTAATTCTGATGGCCAGAAGCCCAGCATGATGCAATTCAAAAAGAACCAAAGATCCAACACATCCTTCCTATTTGTTGTAATCCCAACAATACCAGAATTGAATTTTTTTATTATTATTATTTTTTTTTAGAGACAGGGTCTCACTCTGTTGTCCAGACTGGAGTAGAGTTGTGTGTACATGGCTCACTACAGCCTCAACATCCTGAACTCAGAGGATCCTCCTGCCTCAGCCCCCCAATAAGCTGGGACTACAGGTGCATGGCACAACACCCAGCTAATTTATTTAGTTTTGTAGAGATGAGATCTTGCCATATTGCCCGGCCTGGAAGCATTACTTTTTTAAAAAGAAATTGTATATCTAAAATCAGAGATTACAGTCTTGAAAGAATTAAACCCAAATTAGGTAATTTTGATAGCAAAGCAGACAAGCAAAAATGCTGAGGACTGCAAAGAGTGACGTCCGGAAATAGGAGATGTGGGTGTGGGACAGATGAGGGAGAGCAACGCACAATGATGAGACACCTGGAACATATGCGATGGAAGAATCCCAAAGGAAAATTGTATCTAATAGTTAAAATAGCATCTGCCATTTTTTGAGCATATGCCAAGGCCAGGCATTATGCTGAACACTTTATGAATTTTATCTCTAATTCTTGCAATAAATGTGCAATACAGATTTCAGTAGTCTTATTTTACAGAGAAGAAAACAAATCTTGATGAGGTTATATACCACACTTAAGGTTCTTCAACTAGTAACTGGCAGAGCCAGGATTTGATATCAGAGCCACCCATCTCTAAAAACCAGGACTGCCTGGTAGGATTGTTCAGCCTCCATAATTATATATAATAGTCCTGCTAAAGCCCAGCTGCATCCACACAAAAAAACATACTTTCCAAAGTTTGATTAGGCTTTAAACACAGAAGTTTAGAAGCCTTAAGTCATAAACTATAGTCCTAAGCCGAATTTAAGAAGCCCTAAGCATTTTGCTGGAAAGAAAGACCATCCTGACACATTTTCAGAAACATGGCATAGTCAAGTGCAAGGAAACTCTAACAGAAAGACCAAAGTGACAAGGGACAGCCAGATTCTGAGTTATCTATTTTGTCCAAAAGTACCAGTCTGAGAGAAGAAACACAGAAGTACAAACAGTATCTTACTATGAGAAGAGAGTGGCAGATACTGGCATTGTCTTCTAAAATCTTACCTGATTCTTTCGTTTAAAAACCGAACCCTTGAGTTTCACCTGGGTTTAGCTGTCCAGCTAGACAGTGTACGTCCTAGACCCCTTTGTAACTAGGCTCCAACTAATGCAGCTTCCGGTTTATATCTGTCAAATTAAAAACAAATCTGGACTTTATTCAAAAGTGCTTTTGCAAAGAGTAGGGGAGGGACTACTGAGATAAGGAGAACATTTTGACTATAAGATCTGCATGCTTTAGGTAAAAAGGGTCGTTTTTGTCTAAAAAGAAGTAAACAAGTCCAGAAGGATGTAGATGTGGAGAAGTGGAACGAAAAGATGGCAGGATCAGATGGTACATCCCGAACGTTTTACCCTAAGACCAGTCTCTTCTTCCCGCAGAGAGATCCTAAGGAAGGGTTGTGTGGCTGACTCGGGCTGAAAGCAGGCCAAAGTTCAGGGGACTAGAGGAAAGAGAAAATCTTCACAAAGGTTTGGTTAATAAGCATTTTGTTCCCACTAAGTAGTGGTGACAAAACAGTTCAGCTGATCATTTCGAAGGCCAAGAATAGGAATTTGGAACGTCTGTGTCCGGTGTTCTCATAGGTGAATAAGAGGGGCATTGTATTACTCTGTTCTCATACTGCTATAAGGAAATACCTGAAACTGGGTAATTGATAAAGAAAAGAGGCTTAATTGGCTCACAGTTTTTGCAGGCGCTACAAGAAGCATAGCTGGGAGACCTCAGGAAACTTGAAATCATGGCAGAAGGCAAAGGGGAGGCCGGCACATCTTACATGGCTGGAGCAGGAGGTAGAGAGAGAAGGCGGAGGTGCTGCGCTTTTTAAAACAACCAGATCTTGTGAGAATTCACTATCCTGAGCACAGCAAGGGGGAAATCCACCCCCATTATCCAATCACCCCCCCACCAGGCCCCTCCTTCAACACTGAGGATTACAACATGAGATTTGGGGAGCGGCACAAATCCAAACCATATTGGGCATCCTTAATTCTTATCGAAGTCTAGGGTAAGGAAGTTCTTTGCAGTAAGCTGCTGTTTCCCAGAACACAACAGGTGGCAGGATTTCTTTAACCATTGCTGTTTTCCAGGATCACAGGGCCCAGGTAAAGTTTCACATTGTCATAACCTTAAAAGGAGTCTGCTTGCTCGGTCCTTCTTTCCCCTTCTACTGGTTGGAACTTAAATGCAGTGGCCATGAGACATCCTAAAGGATGATATAACCTAAAGATGGGAGGAGCGTGGGTCCCTGGGTCCCTGGGTCCCTGGGTGACAGGAACACAGCTGTCTACTTGCCTTGGACAGCTCACGTATGTAAGGCCGGTTGTCTCGCCAGGGGCTCGGACACACCCACCCATCTCTGCGCCCGATACCCACGTCACATCTCTGCACCGGACACCACGTCACATCTCTGAGCCTGATACACGTCACATCTCTGAGCCTGATACACGTCACATCTCTGAGCCTGATACACGTCACATCTCTGCACCCATAACCTACCTCAGGAGCACATGCTCTCCTGGAAGGATCCGGTTAATGTGACTCTAGCCGGATCTTGCGTTGCGGAAATCCCACCCAACAATCTACCTACCAATAGCAGCTTGTCCCGTCTATATCCCGCCCCCACCATAACCAATCAGAGCACCCTGCCTCTCCTCGCTCACTATAGCTATAAAAACCCTATGCCTCAGGAAGTCAGGGCGACTTCTCTGGCCCCTTTCCCGGGACCATGGAACCTTGCCCAGGAGCCGATTAAATTTCTTTATTTCAATAACTGGCCTCAGTTGCCTCATTCGAACCCTTACAACCTACCTCTGGACTATTAGGTACGAGAAAAATTAACTTTTTGTCTAGTTTATATCACTTTATTTGAGGTCTTCAAGTTATAGCCACTTACTGCCCTAAAGAACACATTGTCTCTGCCGACGGGAAGATTTTGTCTATATTCGGCATCATGGTCAAGCTGTCAAGCACCGTCTTCAAATACAAGAGATAATATTCAATGCAAAGCTCCTTCCTAGTGCCAAGAACTCACGTTCTCATTAATCTGTAATTGCCTGAAGCATCAAAAGCTCAATTTTGCTCTTATTTTTCTGTATCACACAGAAAACAGAACTCTGTTTCAGCTCCTAAAATGCATTAAAAACTTTCCATTTTAGGTAGCATTGGAACACAAAGTAAAGGAAAATAGTAGGGTGGTATGTACTTATTACTGATTAGGTAATGTATGTTAATGTGCGTATTTGTTTGTGGTATTACTGGGGCTCCTAAAAAGTTACTAAATGGCAAAATGTCCTACAATTTGATTCAAATGGTCTTTAAATCAGTAATAGCCTTTGTTATCAGTGACAGGGTTAGAGACATGCTACCCAAAAATGTGACACCTTGGCATGTGAAGACAAAGCAGAAGCAGGAAGGTCATTCTCACCTTCCTCTTGCTTCTTCTTCCCTGAAGCAGAAATTCTCTGGTCTTTCTCTAAAGCAGGTCATAAGACTTTCATTCTAGAGGGGTCCTCCATAGGCCCCAAAGAGGGAAAAATCCTTGTCCTTAAAGGCAGAGAGATTATCAAGAAGAATCTGAAGAACAGACCTCGCTTGTTCCCTCAGTTTATTACCATTAGATCATATCCTTTTATCTTCCAATCACACTTCTGCATGACTGTCCATAAAAATAAACAGTTCTTCGAGTTATTGTTCATTCCTGAAAGCTCCCATCTCACATAAATCTTAAATGTGTATGCTTTTCACCTGTTAGTCTGCTCTCATTCTAGGGGTCTCAGCAATAAACCTAGCCGTGGGTGAGGAAAATAACATTTTCTCCTCTGCATTGGACATATGGATATAGGAAGACATGGATGTTCAACCAGGAGTGATTAAAGGAACTAACATCACCACCAAATATGCATTGTTTTAGTCAGACATCGTAATACACACATCAAAATTCCTCCCAAACGTAGCGTCCATGTGGCGTACTTTGCTAAGTGGACAACTGTGTGTATGTCTATCATTAGTGCATCGCTCTTCATACTCCAAAGGTCTTTCCTTTAATATTCAAATTTCTCAAGCAGTTCTAATAACTTAAATATGAGATATTGATACTTCTGCTTTCCTACAGCGACAAACATAGTTCAATATCAAAACTGCATGGGAAGGCTGTTTGTTCAATTTGATCTAAACAAATAATTAGTTAAAACTAATCACTGTGGCCTCTTTGATTCACTGTCTCATTGAATTCACTGTCTCAGTTGAGTTCTTAATGATTTTCAAATACATTTTGGAGAAGTTACCCATTCTAGCAAAAAAAAAAAATGAGGCTTTATGGTAAGTTTTAATTCCCTGCATCTTGTCTGCTTTTTATCTGTGCCATTAATATGTTGCAAAATTACTCCAAAATTTGATTGTACAGCGTCCCATTTGAAAAACAGGTCCAAGAAAATATATGAGACATACTAGGACTAAAATCGTCCATTGCCCAATATGCGGAGCAAGTCAATGCATTGAGACACCAGGTGAGCTGCAGATGGAGAAGACGGGAGGAAGCCTCTATCCCATCTCCCCTGGGACTCTGGGGCTAAGGTTATTAAGGATTTTGGAGTGGGCTGAAGTGTAGAGACTGTTGATTGGTCAAAGATCGAAGACTGAAGTCCTAGACAGGGAGACCAAAAGCTGCATTCTCGGGCTATTTGCCTTCCTCTGTGGGGGTCTTCAAACCGGTTGGTGTCTGCTTTTTCCCTGGCATTTGGGATCTAAAAAACATTTTATGCAATTCTTAAACAAAAGTCTTATGATTCTAACATCAGAAATTCTGTCTACATTAAATAAAAGCCTTATGATTCTAATGCGAGAAATCCTGTCTGTAGGAACCACGGGGATGCAATCGATGTTTAATGCAACATGACTTTTGGTTACAAGGAAGTGGGTCAAGTGCAGCCTGGTTGATGTTTAATTATAACTGTATTTCTGTCCAGAATTCTTGTTAACCCTGTGAGGTAGCCTTCAATACAACCAAATTGTATTGTATGACATCACTTTTCAAGTGCGTACTCAAAAATTTAAAAGCATTCTTTCCTCTCCCACACTCCCCTCCCTGCCTCCTGCCAATAGCTTCTGAAATGTTATACTTGAAAGGATAAGCTCCTCACTGGGTGTATTATCAATTAAGAACTTCTCTCTGCTTCAGTTCTTGCCTTCTCTGCAATAATTCAAAATCTTTTACATGTTAAAAACAATCTCACTTCCAAAAGATTTGTTGTTTCTTGCTGATGCAAAACATGACTAGAAAAGGTCATCTTTTTTTTCTTTTTTTTTTTTTTGAGACAGTCTTGCTTGGTCGCCAAGCACCAGGCTGGAGTGCAATGGCACGATCTCGGCTCACTGCAACCTCAGCCTCCCGGGTTCAAGCAATTCTCCTGCCTCAGCCTTCCAAATAGCTGGGATTACAGACAGGCGCTCACCGTGGCGCCTGGCTAATTTTTGTTATTTTTAGTAGAGACGGGGTTTCACCATGTTGGCCAGGATGGTCTTGAACTCCTGACCTCAGGTGATCCGCCCGCCTCAGCCTCCCAAAGTGCAGGGATTACAGGCGTGAGCCACCGCGCCCGGCGGAAAAGGTCATCTTTTTTGTACTGTGGTACGAACAAAGGAAAAGGGCACTAGCGAAGCTGTAATAAATTCATTAGGCCGGGCCCGGTGGCTCAAGCCTGTAATCCCAGCACTTTGGGAGGCCGAGGCGGG
>JAPYYA010005241.1:0-10972 GCA_028533165.1 Leontopithecus rosalia | reverse complement strand
CTGGAGAACATCATTCTCAGCAAATTGACACAAGAACAGAAAAGGAAACACCATTTATACTCACTCATAGGTGGGTGATGAACAATGGGAACACATGGACATAGGGAAGGGAGCACCACACACTGAGGTCTATTGGGGGAAATAGGGGAGGGACAGCGGGGGGGAGCAGGGGAGGGATCGCATGGGGAGAAATGCCAAATATGGGTGAGGGGGCAGAAGGCAGCAAAACACACTGCCACGTGTGTACCTATGCAACTATCTTGCATGTTCTGCACATGTACCCCAAAACCTAAAATGCAATAAAAATTTTAAAAAAAAAAGACAACATGAAGGAAAAGAAGCAGAAGAAATAGACAGCTGAATTACCCATTTATTATGAAACAACCATAATTATTATGTCTACAGAGATAAAAGACAAGCTTGAAAGTATTCAATGGTAATAGGAAACTATATAGAGTGATATGGTAGATTTCAAAAATGCAAACAGAAACTTTAGATATAAAATATATGATAAAAGTATTTAGAGCTCAGTGGTTATATTGGACAGGAGATTTAACATAACTGAAGACAGATTAGAAAAGAAGATGACATTTTTCAAGTATAACACAAAGACAGATAAAAGAGATTTAAAGCCTAAACTGATTAGAATCCCAGAAGGAGAAGAAAGAGAAAATGGAGGAGGCAATGTTTTAATAAATTACATCTGAGATTTTTCTCAGAACTGATAAATCAAACCAATACATATAGGCAGTCTCTGAAAATTCAAATAGAATAAGTAATAATAAATCTACATCTATATGCATATCAAATATGTGACCAAAAAATAACCAAATCCAAGGAATTTATTAAAAGAATAAAGAAAGAGTACACTTAAAGTACAGCAGTGAATAGATTACTGACTTCAACAATAACAATGAAAGCCAGAAGACAGTAGAAAGCTATTTTGGATTAGTACAAACCTACAATTCCATACCCAACAAAACTACTTTTCAAAAATGAAAGTGAAATAAAGACTCTCCAAACTAACTAAAATTGAAATTCATGACCAAAAGACCCTCACTGAAGGAAATTCTAAAACATTCAAGCAAAAGGAAATGATCCCAGATAGACAACTGAGACTTAAGTGGGAATGGAGAGCAAGGTAAGTTATACATATATAGGTAAATATAAACTTTATGTCTAGTGAAACACACACACACACACACACGCACACATGGAGAGTTAAAACACCATATAACAGTAACATGGGAAGGGATAACTGATGTTGAAATATTCTGCGATGTATCAAAGAGTAAAAAAAAAATTAAGTTTTATTTTTTTATGTTAGGTATGCATGTTGTCATTTCTATGGTTACTACCAACACAGTCAAGAAAATAAACTTACAGGTTTTTTTCTTAATCTATTAATTAAGAAAAATCAATAGATTAACAAAATACTGGGTTTTTCCCTGCAAGGCTACAGGTTCCATTCTGGCCCAGGTTGGTCTAAAAATGCTGTCTGGGAGCAAGGACCTAGAATAGGGGCCTCAGGACTCTGTCTGGTGCCCTATCCTACGGTATCCAAGTTGTACGATGAAGTCATCTTTATTTTCCCGTTATCTCCTCAAGCAGGAGTCTTTCCTGAAACTGTGAGTTGTGCTGCCTGGGATGGGGGAGGGGTGACACAAGCACTCCTTCAGCTTCCCAGCTGGTGTCTCACTAGGTCAAGTACCCTCCAAGTTCACTGGCTCTGAGCCCAGCACAGCACCAGGACTTGCTCAGGAATTATAGCCTTCGTGAACTAGACTGTGATTCAAATTCATTTAGAACCCCAGAGTACTTTAACCTGTGATGGAGGGGTTGCCAGAACTCAGGTTTCAATTGCTAAGATGGATGATTTGCCTCTAGCTGGGGCTGGTCTAAATGCTCCCTCAGTGGGTGCTGACTGAGTTCTGCTGAAACAGCACAGCGCTGAGTTCCAATACAAAGTCCCATAATCACTGTGCTTTTCCTCTCTGAAGTGCACAAATTCTCTCTCCATGCCATGTGACCACTGCTGGGGGAAAAACCCAGTCCGTCCTGGCAGGATTCATCACCTGCTGACTAAAGATACCCAGGGAGTACTAGTTATGGGCCTTGGGTGAGACTCAGAGCCGTGCTGGCCTCAGATGTGACCCAGAACACTCCCAGTTGTGGTAGTTATGCGAGGAGACCTGTTCCACTAGAGGAAAGGAATGGAAAGGGTAAAGGAGACTTTGTCTTGCAGCTTGGGCACCAGCTTGACCACAGTGGGATAGAGAACCAAGTGGACTCTTGGAGTTCCCCACATCCAGGCCTTGGTTCCTGAATGGCATTTTTGGACCCTCCCTGGGACAGAGGGGAGCCCACTGTCCTGAAAAGAGAGACTTAGCACTGGCAACATTTACCTCAAGCTGACTGAAGTGCCCTTGGCCTTGAATCAACATCACTGGTTCTCAGGCAGTGCTTGCCATGGGCATGGACAGTGGTGGCCATGGAGAGAGACTCCTCTGCTTGAGGGAAGGGGAGGGAAGAGTGGGAAAGAATCTTGTGGCTTTAATGCCAAGCTGAGCCACAACAGGATAAAGCATCAGATAGATTCCTAAGGTTCTCGACTCCAGGACCTGGCTTTCAGATGGCATCTCTGGACCCAATTGGAACTGGGGAAAACTTGTAGCCATGAAGAGAAGGATGCAATCCTGGCCAGATTTGCCACATGATGATTGTAGAACTTTTGGACCTTGAGTGAGCATAGGCAGTAGCCATGCAGTGGTCACTGCCGGCCTTGGGTGTAACCCAGTGTTGTACTGGCTTTGGTTCTGACCCAGCACACTGGTGGTGGCCATAGGGGTGCATGTGTCACTCCTCCTCCAGCTTCAGCAGCTCATCATAAAGAGAGAGACTCCATTTTTTTCGAGGAAAATAAGGGAAAAGAACCAGAGACTGTCTGGTAAACCAGGGAATTATCTTGGGTCTTAGCCAAGACCACCAAGGCAGTACCTCTGTGAGTCCACAAAAGCCACAATATTACTAGGTAGCTTAGTGTGCCCCCTAAAACAAATACAGTTCTGATAACCAAAGACTTGGACCAAAACACTCAAGTCCCTTCAAAAACCTAGAAAGTCTTCCTGAGAAGGATGAGTACAAACAAGTCCAGACTGCAAAGCTATGATAAATACCAACCACTTCAATGCCCAGACACTCACAAGCATCCATAAGCCCCAGGACAATCCAAGAACACATAACTTCATTAAAAAAAGTAATAAGGTACCAGTGACCAGTTCTAAAAAGACAGAGATATGTGAGCTTTTAGACAGAGAATTCAAAACAGCTGTTTTGAAAAGCTCAATGAAATCCAAGATAACCAGAGAAGGAATTCAGAATTCTATCAGATAAACTTAACAAAAAATTGAAATAATGTAAAAGAATAAAGCCAAAATTCTGGAGCTGAAAAAATGCAATTGACTTATTGAAGACTGCATCAGAGTATTTTAATAGGAGAACCAATCTAGCAGAATAAATAATTAGTGAGCTTCAAACAGGCTATTTGAAAATACACAGTCAGAAGAGACAAAAGAAAAAAATTAAAGAATAAATCACGACTATAAGATCTAAAAAATAGCCTCAAAAGGGGAAATCTAAGACTTATTGTCTTTAAAGAGGAGACAGAGAAAGAGATGGGGTAAAAAAGTTTATTCAAAGAGATAACAACATAGAACTTCCCAAAAATAGGGAAAGATATCAGTATCCAAACAGGAGAAGCTTATAAACCACCAAGCAAATTTAACCCTGAAGACACTTAATAATCAAACTCCCAAAGGTCAAGGATAAAGAAAGGAGCCTAAAGCAGAAAAAGAAAAGGAGCAAATAACATACAAAGGAGCTTCAATACATCTGGCAGCAGATTTCTCGGTGGAAACTTTACAGGCCAGGAGAGAGTGGCATGACATATTTAAAGTAGTGAAGGAAAAAGCTTTTATCCTATAATAGTATATCCAACAAAAGTACTTTCAAACATGAAGGAGAAATAAAGACTTTCCCAGACAAATAAAAACTGAGAGATTTTGTCAATACAAGATCTGTCCTACAAGAAATGCTAAAGAGAGTCCTTCAATCTGAAAGAAAGGATGTTAATGAGCAACAGTAAATTATCTGAAGATACAGAACTCACTAGTAATAATAAGTACACAGGAAAACAGAATATTGTAACACTGTAACTATGGTGTATAAACTACTCATATCTTGAGTAGAAAGACTAAAATATGAACCTATCTAAAATAATAACTACGATTTTTCAAAACAACAGTATAATAAGATAAAAATAGAAACAACAGAAAGCTAAAAAGTGGGGCTGGGCACAGTGGTTCCAGCACTTTGGGAGGCCAAGGTGGGTGGATCACAAGGTCAAGCGATCGAGACCATCCTGGTCAACATGGTGAAACCCCGTCTCTACTAAAAATACAAAAACTTAGCTGGGCATAGTGGTGCGTGCCTGTGATCTCAGCTACTCAGGAGGCTGAGGCAGGAGAATTGCCTGAGCCCAGGAGGCAGAGGTTGCAGTGAGTTGAGATCACGCCACTGCACTCCAGCCTGGGTAACAAGAGCAAAACTCCATCTCAAAAAAAAGAAAGAAAGAAAGCTAAAAAGCAAGGGTATAAACTTAAAGTTTGGAGTTGTTATTAGTTTTCTATCTGCTTGTTTGTTTTTGCAATCAATGTTAAGTAGGCATTTGTTTGAAATAACGGGCTGTGTGTGGTGGCCCCCTCCTATAATACCAGCAGTTTGGGAGACCAATGCAGGTGCATCACCCGAGCCCAGAAGTTTGAGACCAGCCTGGGAAACATAAGGAGACCCTGTCTCTACAAAAATTTTATAAATCATCCAGGCATAGTGGTGCATGCATGTGGCCCCAGCTACATGGGAGGCTGAGGCAGGAGGATCACTTGAACCCTGGAGGTCAAGGTTGCAGTGAGCCATGTTCATACCACTGCACTCCAACCTGAATGACAAAGTGAGACTCTTTCTCTTTTTTTAAAAAAAAAAGTAAAAATAAAATGAAGGAACATATTATTAGATATTCTTTGCAAGTCCCATGGTAACCTCCAATCAAAAAACATACAACAGATATGCAAAAAATTAAAACATACCACCAGAGAAAATTATCTTCACTAAAAGGAAAATAGGAAGGAAAGAAAGAAAGAAGACCAAAAAATAAGCAGAAAACAAATAACAAAATGACAAGAGTAAGTTCTTGCTTATCAGTAATAACAATGAATGGAAATGGATTAAACTCTCTAATCAGAAGACATAGAGTGGTTAACTGTATTAAAAAACAAGACCCAATGATCTGTTGCCTACAAAAAGCATACTTTATAAAGATACACAAAGACTGAAAATAAAGGGTTTAAAAGAAACATTTCACATAAATGAAATGTAGCTATACTTGTATCAGACAAAATGTATTAAGACAAAAACTTATTAGGTTGGTGAAAAAGTAACTGTGGAGGCCGGGCACAGTGGCTCACGCCTGTAATCCCAGCACTTTGGGAGGCCAAGGTGGGTGGATCACGAGGTCAAGACATAGAGACTATCCTGGTGAACATGGTGAAACCCCATCTCTACTAAAAACACACACACACAAAAATTAGCTGGGCATGGTGGTGCATGGCTGTAATCCCAGCTACTCGGGAGGCTGAGGCAGGAGAATTGCCTGAACCCAGGAGGCAGAGGTTGCAGTGAGCAACCGAGATCGTGCCATTGCACTCCAGCCTGGGTAACAAGAGCGAAACTCCATCTCAAAAAAAAAAAAAAAGTAACTGTGGTTTTTGCCATAACATTTAATGTATGAAGAGACAAAAAAGGTCATTATATAATGATAAAGGGGACAATTTGGCAAGAGAACATAACAATTGTAAATATATATGCATCCAACAATGGACCACCCAGATATATGGAGCCTTAAGGCCCACATAAATCCCTGTGCAAAAATCGAGAACCAGAGTGACTCACTGACTGATTGGCAGAGGGCTGGAAATCAAATCCAAATCTCCTAACCTCTAATTTCACAGGGTGCACTGCCTCCCCAAGGCCCAATTTTACAGTTAAATGGCTTAACAAGTGCTTTACTGCATTGAAGTCAAAATTAAAAAACATTAGATTCCATCGGCACAGTCTTTGGCCCCTTGTCTCTAATGAGAATTTGCCCAGTTAATATTTTAACATTGGGTCTAACCTGAGATCTTGACTTTCAGCCTGAAACTCTTCCAAAGGCTTGATTAACTTAGGAGTTTCTGCTACAAAGTAAGAGTCAAGTACCCTCTTCAGCAAAGGTGATCTGGCCTGAGTGGTGAATGGGAAATGAGCTGGTTTCAATCACCACTCTCAAGATAAATTTATTAGAACATACATGTATTGTGTTTTAGGAGGGCTGGAGGTTATCCAAGGTTCTGAGTAACATGCTACCAAAGGAAGAAATAGGGGCTGCTCAGCCCTGGAGACAGACACACACACACACACACACACACACACAGAGTCTAGACAGACAACTGGTAGTGTCCATCCAAATACTTAGTAGTATGAGGAGGGCTTTGAACCCATCCATGCTCCAAAGGAAGAGACACCTTTCCCTAATTCACAAGTCATTTCTCCCTCCTTCTCCCCCAACCCTGCCTCCTCCTCAAGCCCATGCATTATTACCTAGAACGCAATTAGGCAGGGCTATCAAGGTAAAGCATTGTCAATGATGCTATCATTAAAAACAGCAGCACAGTCAAACAGAGCTTGCTTGCATATGAAATGTGATTCTTTCAGACATGGCTCATGAAGACTGGGGCCACACTCTCAAAATACACTGTCATAAGAAATATACAAACTCTATTTGTACTCTGTTGTAAAAATATGCAAACTCTATTTGTACTCTTTTAAAATACAGAAAACTTCGTTTGTACTGTTAGAAAAAAATAGACCAACTCTATGTGTACTCTATTATAAAAAATATACCATCTCTATTTGTACTGTTTTTAAAAATATACAAACTCTTTTTGTACTTTGTAATCAAAAATATATGAACTCTCAAAATACAGTTATAAAAAAATTAACCATTTTTACTCTGTTATAAAAAATATACAAACTCTAATTGTATTCTGTTATAAAAAAGATACAAACTCTCAATTCCATAACCCTAAATCTAGAACAGCAGCACCAGTTCCTGCCCGGTCTCCAGCTCCACAATCCTCAACAATGGTAGGTGCACCAGCTCCTTCCCAGGTATCCAGGCATGTTTAGTTCCAAGACCCTCAGACATAAACAGCAGCACCAGCTCCTCCCCAGAGCTCCAGCTCCCCAACCGTCAAACTTCAACTGCAGCACCATCTTCTTCCTGGGTCTCCAGCTCCCCAACCCTCAAACTACAACAGCAGCACCAGCTCCTCCCCGGTCTCCAGATTCACAATCCTCTAACTGCAACAGCACTACCAACTCCACCCCAGGTCTCCAGATTCATGATTCTGAAACTGCAACAGCAGCACCAGCTCCTCCCTGGATCTCAAGCTCAATGACTCTCAAACTTGAAAGGCATCAAGAGCCCCTCCCCATGTCTCTCTGGCCCTGGAATTAGAACAGCAGCACCAGCTCCTCTCTGGGTCTCCAGCTCCACAATCCTCAAGCTGTAACAGCAGCACCAGCTCCTCCCTGGATCTCCAGCTCAATGACTGTCAGACTTGGCAGGCATCACAAGCCCATCCCCAGGTCTCTCTGACCCTCAAATTAGAACAGCAGCACCAGCTACTCACCAGGTCTCCAGCTCCACGATCCTCAAACTTCAAATGTAGTACTGGCTCCTCCTTGGAGCCAGCAGCTCCGTGACCCTCAGACTTACACGGTGGTATCACTGGCCCCTCCCTGGTCTCTGGCTTCTCCCCAGTCTCCAGCTCCACGACCATCAAAATTAAACTGCAGCACCTGCTCCTCACCGGGCTCCAGCTCCACGACCATCAAACTACAACACCTGTACTGGCTCCTTCTTAAATCTCCAGCTCAACAACTCTCAGAGTTGAGAGAACGCAGCAGCTCCTCCCCACAGCTCCAGATCCACAACACTCAGATTTGAACAGCAGGAGCACTAGCTCCTGTTATAAAAAATATACAAACTCTATTTGTACTCTGTTATAAAAAATATACTACCTCTGTTTGTATTCTATTATACAAATTATAAAAACTCCCAAAATACTCTCATAAAAAATATACAAACTCTATTTGTACTCTGTTATAAAAAGTATACTACCTCTGTTTCAACTTTGTCATATAAATTATAAAAACTCCCAAAATACTCTCCTATAAAAAATATACAAACCCTCTTTGTACTCTCTAATAAAAAATATGCAAACTCTGTTTCTACTCTTATAAAAAATATACAAAATCAATTTGTACTCTGTAATAAAAATATACACACTCTCGGTACTCTCATAAAAAATATGCAAACTCTTTTCCTACTCTGTTATAAAAAATATACAAACTCTATTTGTACTCTGCAATAAAAGATATACACAGTCTCTTGGTACTCATGAAAAATATGCAAACTCGGTTTCTACTCTGTTATAAAAAATATACAAACACTGTTTGTACTGCCTTATAAAAAATATACTACCTCTGTTTGTACTGTTATACAAATTATAAAAACTCCCAAAATACTCTCTTATAAGAAATATACAAACTGTTTATACTCTGTTATACAAAATATACACACTCTATTTGTACTCTCTTATAAAAAATATGCAAACTTTATTTTTACTCTGTTACAAAAAATATACTACCTCTGTTTGTACTCTGTTATACAAATTTTAAAAACTCCCAAAATACTCTTATAAAAAATATACAAGCTATACTTGTACTCTGTAATATAAAATATACAAACAATCAAAATACTCCGTTATAAAAAAATTTACAAACACTATTTGTACTGTTATAAAAAATATTCACACTCTATTTGTACTCTCAAAAAATATGCAAACTATGTTTGTTCTCTGTTGTACAAATTATAAATACTCCCAAAATACTCTCTTACAAAAAATATACACACTCTACTTGTTCTGTTATAAAAAATATATTACCTCTGTTTGTACTCTGTTATACAAATTATAAAATCTCCCATAATATTCCCTTATAAAAAATATACAAACTTCATTTGTGTTCCATAATAAAAATATATACACACTCCCTTGATACTCTCTTATAAAAAAAAAACATACTCTGTTTGTACTCCATTATGCAAAATATAAAAACTCTCAAAATATTCTGTTATAAAAAAATACAAAGTCCTTTTGTACTGTTATAAAATGTATACACCGTCTAGATGTACTCTCAGGAAATATATTCAAATTCTGTTTCTACTTTGTTATAAAAAATATACATATTCTGTTTGTACTCCATTACACCAAATATAAAAACTCTCAAAATACTCTGTTATAAAAAATGTACAAAGTCTTTTTGTACTCTGTTATAAAATATATATACTGTCTAGATGTACTCTCTTATAAAATATATTCAAATTCTATTTCTACTCACTTATAAAAAATATACATGCTCTGTTTGTAATCTATTATACAAAATATAAAAACTCTCAATATACTCTTACAAAAAATATACAACATCTATTTGTACCATGTTATAAAAAATATACACACTGTAATTTTCCTCTCTTATAAAAAATATGCGAACTCCATTTGACTGCATTATAAAAAATATATTATCTCTGCTTACACTCTGTTGTACAAAAATATAAAAACTCTCAAAACACTCTGTTATAAAAAACATATGAACTCTATTTGTACTCTGTTATAAAACATGTACACACTCTGTACTTTCTTATAAAATATATGCATACTGTATTTGTACCCTGTAATAAAAAATATACAAACTCTAGTTGTACTCTCTTACATAAAATATGCAAACTCTATTTGTTCTCTGATATAAAAAATATACAAACTCCGTTTATTCTATGTTATACAAAAAAACTCTTAAAATACTTTGTTATAAAAAATATACAAACTGTTATATTTGTACTCTGTTACAAAAAATATACATGAGTAGTTCTCAAGAAGCTGGGGAAGATGGCACTGTAGAAGCAACTCAGGATTGCAGCTCTCAGTCAAGATGCAGAGGGGACAAGCAAAATGGCGATTCGGAGCACTCGGGGTTGAGAGTTTCACTGCGGGCACAGCTGAAACCACGGCTGTGCAGCTCAGTGGAGGAGGGGCGTCCGACATTGCTGGGAGCTTCCACCCCTACTGAGGTACTCGCCCATTACTGCCATTGCCGAGGCAACCTGCCATAACAGAGAGACTCTGCCAACAGGGCAGAGCCCACGTCAGCAGGGTGGAAGATACGTCAGTAGGGTGGAGCCAAAAACATCAGGACGGAGCCCACAGCAAAAGGGCAGACCTCACGCCAGCAGGGTGGAGCCTCGGCCGCCAAATAGTGACTAGACTGCCTCCTAGCTGGGCAGGACAGCGCAACGGATACTCACAAATAAAGCCCTAACCCCCGAGACAGAGCATCTGAGGGAAAAAGGGGGTTTTATGAGTTCTGCCACAACACACTTAAACGTACTTGCCTAGCAACACTGAATGAACAATGGAGCTCACAGCTCAGCACTTGAGCTCCTATAAAGTACAGACCGTCTCCTCAAGCAGATTCCTGAACCCCATATACACAAAGAATCACCTCAAAAAGGACTGATTAGACTGACATTTGGCAGGCATCATTCTGGGACAAAGATAGAAGAAGAAATTGGTAGCATCCCTCACTGTTCCACAGCTGCTACAGGTGTACCCCAGGCAAGCAGGGCCCAGAGTTCACCTCAGCAGTCTTACAGCAGAGGATCTAGACTGTTAGAAGGAAAACTAACAAACAGAAATACTTCATCATCAACAATCTGGGCCTCTACTCAGAAACCCAATCGAAAAATCAGGAACTACTG
>JAPYYA010005240.1:0-10972 GCA_028533165.1 Leontopithecus rosalia | reverse complement strand
TATCCAAAGGACTATAAATCATTCTACTATAAGGACACATGCACACGAATGTTCATTGCAGCACTGTTTACAATAGCAAAGACCTGGAATCAACCCAAATGCCCATTGAAGGTAGACTGGACTGGGAAAATGTGGCACATATACACCATGGAATATTATGCAGCAATCAAAAATGATGAGTTCGTGTCCTTTGTAGGGACATGAATGAATCTGGAGAACATCATTCTCAGCAAAGTAACACAAGAACAGAAAAGGAAACCCCGTATATACTCACTCATAGGCGGGTGATGAACAATTAGAACACATGGACACGGGGAAGGGAGCACCACACACTGAGGTCTATTGGGGGAAATAGGGGAGGGACAGCGGGGGGGGTGCAGGGGAGGGATGGCATGGGGAGAAATGCCAAATATGGGTGAGGGGGCAGAAGGCAGCAAAACACACTGCCACGTGTGTACCTATGCAACTATCTTGCATGTTCTGCACATGTACCCCAAAACATAAAATGCAATAAAAATTAAAAAAAAAGAAGAGAAAACAAAAGCTATTAATCAAGGCAGTGACAGGCTTACATATGACTCTTAGTATGCAAGTCAGGTGGCCCTTATCTCAGCTCAGGCTGGTTCGGCAGAGTCTCATATAGACTTACTGCATGACTTTTTCCTTGGTGCCTTGGTGTCTGTAGTTCCAGCCTTAGGCATTTCTCATGTCCTTCACTGTGTCACTTAGATACAAAATTGACTTCTACAGGACAGAGATACCTATAAATTCTTAAGTTTACTTATATTATAGGGGTAAGGGTACAAGGAAAATTTATGTTTCCCTCCTTGTGTTGAGAGAGTGCAGGAAATGTCTCCCAAGTTTTCTCTCAGCTCTGGCTTCTCAGATAATGTTATCAAGGTTTTTTTCTGGGCCTGGGTTTCACCTGTTGACTGACATCAGCCCAATACAGATAACTTGTTTCTCTCTATTTGATTTTAACTTTCTTTCTTTCCTTAATTTCCCACCTCAGTACCTTGTCAAAAATTAACCCCTGAGGAAATCTCTGCCCCAACAAAGGCTACGTACAGAACTGGGAGATTCAGATCCACTGATACAGGTAGCTTACATCCTGGAGTCCAAAATATGGGTACAGCAGCCATCACATACCACCCCTAAGGCTGGTGACCTGGTAGCTATGGGAGCAGAAAATGAAGGCACAGTACAATTTCCTAAAGATGAAAAACAATATCATGTTTCCCTCTATTTCTGTTATTACAGAGAATAACCTGTTTGCTAATGATAAACACCTGTGTTTTTGTGTCTGAGACCAAGAATAAATTCAGCAACTGAGTAGCAACCACTGCAACAGAAGCCAACTGCTGTCAATGTTGGCTATGCGTGAAGTTGTCAGAGGCCAACGGGAATTGGCTACCTTGGGGAATCGTCCCTGTGTCTTACTGCATACTGAGTGTTATGTGTATATTCCTGACAATTCTTTTTTTTTTTTTTTGAGATGGAGTTTCGCTATTGTTACCCAGACTGGAGTGCAATGGCACAATCTTGGCTCACCACAACCTCCGCTTTCTGGGTTCAAGCAATTCTCCTGCCTCAGCCTCCTGAGTAGCTGGGACTACAGGTGCACATCATCATGCTCAGCTAATTTTTGTATTTTTAGTAGAGACAGGGTTTCACCTTGTTGACCAGGATGATCTCGATCTCTTGACCTCGTGATCCACCCACCTCAGCCTCCCAAAGTGCTGGGATTATAGGCATGAGCCACCGTTCCTGGCCCGACAATTCTTGCAATATTGCTCTTTTTGCAAAGCCATGGTGGGTGTGATTTTTTATTAATTGTTCTTTTAATTATCCTGTGATTACCCTCTGTCTGTAATCTATATTAACTATGCCTTCCCCATGTATCTGTAAGGGTATTTGTCTACAGTCAAATATCAAATTGAGGAAATATGTGGAAGAAAAGTTAAATATTAAATTTGAATTCAATTAAACATGAGCACAATGCTCACCAGCCCCAGAACAGGTTGCATGAGTTTCTTGAGGTATTCATTTAGCACCGTTTTGGAGAAATCTCTATTTCAATTTATTTCTATTTGTTAGTTATTGTAAAACAAAAGACAATCACGAAAACAAGTTGACTTTTCTGTGTGTTTTGAGCTTAGTAGTAAAGGGTTCTTGTTACTGGGCCTCATGCCAAACAGCTTGTTACAAAAAGAGCTAGAGTCTCAGATGGCACTAGACCTTTATAAGATCTCTCCTCATCTGTGCACGAGTGGCTGTCTGACTCTGGAGCCCAGACTGTTGCTTCTCAATCTGGTGATGCTTCCTCCATAGTCTGGTGAGTGTGTTTATATATATATATATATATTCTTCTCCCTATCTCTTGTCGTATTACTTGCTTATTCTATCTGTATTGCCATATACTTGGGATAAAGGCTGTTTACCCTTAAAAGTATTGCATGTGACTTTTTTTTCTTCCTTGTGTGTCTCCCACACAGAACACATGCCTGGCTAATTTTTGTATTTTTAGTAGAGACTGGGTTGCACTATGTTGGCCAGTCTGGTCTTGAACTCCTGATCTCAGGTCATCTGCTAATCTCGGCATCCCGAAGTGCTGGTATTACAGATGTGAGACACCACGTCCAGCCATGAGGAGGCATTTCTCTAAAGAAAACATACATATGGCAAACAGGCATATAACCATTGTTAAACATCATTGAACCTCAATAAATGCAAATCAGGACTACAATAAGATATTATCTCATGCCAGTTAAGTTGTTTTATATCCAAAAGAGAGAGAATAACAAATGTTGATGAGGATGTGCAGAAAACATTTGTGCAGTCTTGGTGGGAATGTAGATTAGTACAACGACTATAAAAAACAGTTTGAAGAGTCCTCAAAAAACTAAAAATTGAGCTGCCACACCTACCGTATAACCCAGCAATTCCAAGGCTGTGTATATACTGAGCAGAAAGAAAATCAGTTTGTTGCTGCACTGCTTACAATAGCTAAGATTTGAAAGCAAACTGTCTACAAATGAATGAATGTATTTTTTAAAAAGTCATACATATATACAATAAAGTAGTATTGTCATAAAAATGAGATTTTGTCTTTTGCAACAATATGAATAAAGTATATTAAGTGAAATAAGACAGATACAGAAAGACAAACATCATATGTTCTCACTTATTTGTGGGATCCAAAAATTGAAGCAATTGAACTCATGGACATAGAGAGCTGAAACGTAGTTTTCAGACACTAAGCAAAATAGCTGCGAGAAAGCTGGGGAAGGTTAATGGGTACAATAAATAAGAGCTACTATTTGATAGCAAAACAAGATGATTATAGTCAATAATAATGTAATTGTACATTTCAAACTAGCTAAGAGAGAATAGTCAGAATTTAAAACAAAGAATAAATGCTTGAGTGTGTGGGTATCCCATTCTATGTGATAAAATTATTATGCATTTCATGTCTGTATCAAAACATTTCATGTACCCCATAAATATATAAACCAATCATGTACCCAAAACAATTACAAAATAAATAAATAAAATAAAATAAAAATAATTGGAAAATAAAATACCATAGAATTAACCAGACTCAGAAATAAGAGGATTTTACTAAAATGAAATGTCTGTGTAATAATCATGAAGTGAGAAGAAAGTCATACTTTCCTCCCATTTGTTTTTTAATCTATATTTTTTTCTACTTTCAAGTTGTTGAACTTTCTTCTTTTTATTGCTAATTATATTTTAATGTGATTAGTCTGGGATATGTCTTTCTATACTTTTCAGTTTTTTAGTAATTTTTCTCTAACTTTTAGATTTTATATTTAGGCCCCTTATGTGTTTGAGAAAAGTCTATTCAGATTTTTACCTATTTTAAAATTAGATTATTTAATTATTTTCTGTTGAGTTTTTTGTTTCTGTTTATCAATCCCTTGTCAGCTGTGTAGTTTACAAATATTTTCTCTCATTTCTTTTTCTTTTTCTTTTTTCTTTTGAGACAGAGTCTCTCTCTGTTGCCCAGGCTGTAGTGCAGTGACAAGATCTCTGCTCACTGCAAACTCTGCTTCCCAGTTTTAAGCGATTCTCACTCCTCAGACTGTCTAGTAGCTCGGATTAAAGGAACTTACCACCGCATTCAGCTAATTTTTGTATTTTTAGTAGAGACTGGGTTTCACCATGTTGCCAGACTGATCTCAAACTCCTGACCTAAGGTGATCGACTTACCTCAGCCTCCCCATATGCTGGAATTACAGGCATGAGTCACCGTGCCTTGCCAATATGATATTATTTATACAATGGAATATTAGTCAGCCATAAAAATAAATGCAGTACTGATATGTGCTTCAACATGGATAATAAATAACACATATGCTCAATGAGAAAAGTGAAAGAAAAAAAGGTCATATATTATATTATTTTATTTGTATTAAATTACTAGAAAGGACAGCTAAAGATATAGAGTGGATAAGTGGTTACCAGGGAAATTGGATGGAAGAATGAGAAATCACTGCTTAATGGGTATGGCTTTATTTTTGGTAAAAGGGTGATAAAACTATTTTGGAATTGGATAGTGATCACTGTTGTGTAGCATTGTAAATTACCTGGAAAACACTGAATTTTACACTTAATATTGGTTCGTATATTTAACTCTATGTTATGTAAATTTTAGCTGACTGAAATAATTTAACAAACAAAAAAAATACGCTATGAAACAGGAGGGCAAATAAGGGAGCCCTACAGGCTCCAGGACAATGTGAGGGGCCCCTGAAGCCTCCTGTGCTTTCCTGTTTGCCTCCACTGTTCTGAGGTATTCAGTTAACTCCCAAGGCCTCCTCAACCCAGCCTGGAAAATGACTCTGGATCCTCTTTCCCAAAAGAACCCCAAAGCTCTGACAGGGATGACTTTGTCCTTGGACCTCAGAGCAGTGGTCTGAGGCTCTGCCACATCTTACATTAGTTTGCGTGCTCTATCTCACAAGTTTCCAGGCCACTTTCTGCTGTGAAACACTTTCAGAGGATGCAGAGAACTTTCCAGAGGTCTGAGAGTACAGTGGGTAATTAACAGACAGCAAGATCAACTCAATTGTTTTTTGCTTTTATTTTCCTGATGCACAAATCTTCAATAAAATACTGGCGAACCGAATCCAACAGCACATCAAAAAGTTTATCCATCACAATCAAGTCAGCTTCATCCCTGGGATGCAAGTCTGGTTCAACATATGCAAATCTATAAATGTAATCCACCACTTGTTTAAGCATTTGAAATTTAGTGGTCACCCAAGTCAATTGTGTAGATTTATAGAGAAAAATTTTGAGGGTTTCACTACTGTATTCCTCTTCATATTGGGTGTGGGGAGATTTTTCCTAATTTTAATTATGTGAAGTGGTGACTCCAGGAACCAAAGTTTTGCCCACTGAAGGCTTTCCTAGGGTTGGCTAGAGCCCAGGCAGATCCATGGGAGCCTTGAGGCTCCCAAGTCATCAGCCTGTTATCTTTTCCTCTCCACATTTTATGTGTCCTGAGCATGTTACCAGGAGATAGGGTGCCCCTAACTCATGGCAAAGCTGCCCCCATCCTTTATCTTTTCTCTTCTGTCACTCTATCAGTGTTAACTCCTCTTATGACCTTTAACCTGAGAAATCTGCGTGTGTGTGTGTGTGTGTGTGTGTGTACGCACACACAAACCTATGCAAGCCTAATGATACAGACATGAGTTTGCTTCATATAATGAGAAAATTGGCAAAGATGCCCAGGATCTCAGGGACTCATTCCCAAAGCAAACCCCATGACAGGGTTGAGCCCTGGACTAGGAGGTCAGAATGATCTTTCATCCTCTGGACTCTGCCAACTTTATGTTCTCTGGGCCAGTCTCTGCTTCTCTTAGGACTTCAATTTTCCAGTTATCCAATGAGATGTTGGATGTTAAAGTGCTTAAGCCATAGCTCAGCATGCATATAGTCCAAGCTTCCTACCAACTAGGTTAGGTGCAGCAGGGCTGTGATCAGGGTGTGCCCAGATCTTCCTCACTTGGGCAGAAATAGATGGGTTTAGCACTGGGCAAACAAACATTCTGTTCCAGAAATGTCATGTACACAGGATATTTCAAGGCCCATGGACAATGTGTGCATGTGAATCCCACTTCCATCCCCCAATAGCTTCCCATGGAGCATACCAATATGTCCCCAGTTCTCTTCATCTGAAAAGTGGTGACATTCTCACTCAGCACGTGGACTGACAGGACCTTTGTGCTGGAGTAGTCCCATAAAGAGGATTTGAGATGCTATTAACTGTACAAGGGACTATGGATGTGGGCCATGTAAAACCACTAAAACTTTAGAATTAAATCTGTCTCCCTGCTGCCTCCACCACTTTGCAAATGGAAAATATCTTAGGAAAGAGACATGTCTTATCTAAGATTACACAGGGATTCCATGGCAAAGCTAGCACTTTGATTAGGATTACATTTGCCTACTTATAGAAGAAAACCCTACATGATAGAAGCACAGACAATGGAGAAACTGCTTTCTTTCTCATAAATAGGAATGTTAGAGCTGGGCAGTCTGACTGAACTGTGCGCCAAGGCAGTCAAAAACAAGGTATCATTTTGCTAAAATTCTCTTTCTTTTTTAACTTTAAGTTCAGGTGTACATGTGCAGAATGTGCAGGTTTCTTACATATGTAACCATGTGTCATGAATGTGGTTGTTCAAATTGTTTTATCACCCAGGTATTAAGCCTGCTATTCATTAGTTATTTTTTTTCTGCTTCTGTCCCTCCTCCCACCCTCCACCTCCTTATAGATCCCAGTTTGTGTTGTTCCTTTGCATGCGTCTGTGTGTTCTCATAATCTAGCTCCCACTTATAAGTGAGAACTTGTGGCATTTGGTTTTCTGTTTCTGTGTTAGCTTTCTAAAAATAATGGCCTCCAGATCCATCCATGTCACTACAAAAGACATGATCTTGTTATTTTCTGTGGCTGCATAGTACTCCATGGTGTTTATGTGCTACATTTTCTTCATACAGTCTATTATTGATGAACATGTGGATTGATTTGATGTCCTTGCTATTGTGACTAGAGCTTCAATAAACTTGTGCATACTTATGTCTTTGTAATAGAATGACATACTTCCATTGGGTATATACTCAGTAATAAGATTGTTGGGTGAAATGGTATTCTTATTTTTAGGTCTTTGAGGAATCATCACACCGTCTTCCACAATGATTGAACACTACCAACGGGAAAAACATTTCTTTTTCTCCACAATTTGTCAGCATCTATAATTCTTGACTTTTTAATAATCATTTTGACTGGGATAAAAGGGTATCCCATTTCAGTTTGGATTTGCATTTCTCTAAGGATCAGGAATGTTGAACTATTTTTTCATACACTTGTTGGCTGCATGTATGTCTTCTTTGAGAAGGGTTTCTTCGTGTCCTTTGCCCAATTTCCAATGAGATTTTTTTTGTGAATTTATGTTCCACATTGATGCCAGAAATTAGATCTTTGTCAGATGCACAGTTTGCAAAACTTTTATCTCATTCTGTACGTTGTCTGCTTACTCTGTTGATGATTTCTGTTGCTGTGCAGAAGCTCTTCAGTTTAATTATATCTCATTTGTCAATGTTTTCTTTGTTCTAATTGCTTCTGGCATCTTCATCATAAATATTTATCCTGGCCTATGTCCTGAATGGTATTGTCTAGGTTGTCCTCCAAAGCTTTTATGGTTTTGGGTTTTACATTTAAACTCTCCTGAGTTAATATTTGTATATAATGTAAAAAAATTCACTTTCTTTCTGTTTTTCAATTTTATTTTAAGTTCTGAAGTTCAAGTGCAGAGCATGTACGTTTTTTACATAGGCATACGTGTGCCATTGTGGTTTGCTGCAACTATCAACTCGGCATCCAGTCTTTAAGCCCATATGCATCAGCTATTCATCCCAATGCACTTCTCCCCTTGCCCCTCACTCCTCGAATAGCTGCAGTGTGTGTTGTTTCCCTCCCAGTGTCCATGTGTTCGTATTGTTCAACTCCCACTTATGAGTGAGGATATTCAGTGTTTAGTTTTTTTGTTCCTGTGTTAGTTGGCTGAGGATGATGGAGGAAGGGATTCACTTGCAATTTTCTGCATGTGGTTTGTAGTTCTACCAGCACCATTTATTGACTAGATATAAAGTCCTTTTTCCATTGTTTGTTTTTGTTGAAGAGCAGATATCTGTAGGTGTGCAACCTTATTTCTGAGTTCTCTATTCCATGTCATTGGTCTATGTGTCTGTTCTTGAACCAGTACCATGTGGGTTTGATTACTGTAGCTGTGTAGCAGAGTTTGAAGTTGGGTAGGGTGATGCCTCCAGCTTTGTGCTTTTCACTTGGGTTGTCTTAACTGTTCAGGACTTTTTTGGCTCCATAAACATTTTAAAATAGAGTTGTCTAGTTTTGTGAAAAATTTCAGTGGCACTTTAATGGAAATAGTATTAACTCCATGAATTTCTTTGGGGAGTGTGCTGTCACAGGGGCCATTGCATTTGGCTTTGTGGAGGGTCTGGAACCTTCCACAAGAACACCCAAGGTTTGAGAAAATATTCGAGGAAATGATAACAAGAATGGACAACCTAGAGAGGAATAAGAATGAATTTAAGGAGCTGAAAAACACAACACGAGAACTTCGTGAAGCATGCACAAGTTTCAACAGCCAAATTGACCAAGCAGAAGAAATGATATCAGAAGTTGAAGATCAACACAATGAAATAAAATGAGAAGCCAAGATTAAAGAAAAAAGCACAAAAAAGAATGAACAAAGTCTCCAAGAAATGTGGGACTATGTGATGAGACTTAATCTACGTTTGATAGGTGTACCAGACTGTGATGAAGAGAATGATTCCAAGATGGAAAATACTATTCAGGATATTATCCAGAAAAATTTCCCCAACCTAGCAAGGCAGGCCCACATCCAAGTCCAGGAAATACAGAGAACACCAAAAAGATACTCCACAAGAAAAGCAACCCCAAGGCACATAATTGTCAGATTCACCAGGGTTGAAATGAAGAAGAAAATACTAAGGGCAGCCAGAGAGAAAGGTCGGGTCACTCACAAAGGGAAGCCCATCAGACTCACAGCAGATCTCTCGGCAGAAACCCTAGAAGCCAGAAGAGAGTGGGGGCCAATATTCAAAATTCTTAAAGAAAAGAACTTTCAACACAGAATTTCATATCCAGCCAAACTAAGCTTCATAAGTGAAGAAAAAATAAAATCCTTTGCGAACAAGCAAGTACTCAGAGATTTTGTCACCACCAGGCCTGCTTTACAAGAGCTCCTGAAAGAGGCACTACACATAGAAAGAAACAACCAGCACCAGCCATTCCAAAAACATACCAAATGCTAAAAAGCATCAACAAAATGAAAAATCTGCATCCACTAATGGGCAAAACAGCCAGCTAGCATCAAAATGGCAGGATCAACTTCACACATAACAATATTAACCATAAAAGTAAATGGGCTAAATGCAACCATCAAAAGACACAGAATGGCAAATTGCATAAAAAGCCAAAACCCATCAGTGTGGTGTATCCAGGAAACCCATCTCACATGCAAGGATACACAAAGGCTCAAAATAAAAGGATGGAGGAAGATTTACCAAGCAAATGGAGAGGAAGAAGAAGGAGCTGCAATTTTCATCTCTGATAAAATAGACTTTAAGGCAACAAATATCAAAAGAGACAAAGAAGGACACTACATAATGGTAAAATGATTGATACAACAAGAAGAACTCACAATCCTAAATATATATGGACCCAATACAGGAGCACCCAGATATATAAGGCAAGTTCTTCATGACTTACAAAGAAACTTAGACTCCCGCACAATAATAGTGGGAGACGTTAACACTCCACTGTCAACATTAGACAGATCAACCAGACAGAAAATTAACAAGGAAACCCAAACCTTGAACTCAGACCTGGAACAAGTAAACCCGATAGACATTAACAGAGCTCTCCACCCGAAATCCACAGAATATACATTCTTCTCAGCACCACATAACACCTACTCTAAAATTGACCACATAATTGGAAGTAAAGCACTCCTCAGCAAATGCAAAACAACTGAAATCATAACAGTCTCTCCGACCATAGTGCAATCAGTTAGAACTCAGAATTCAGAAACTAACTCAGAACTGCACAGATTCATGTAAACTGAACAACTGGCTCTTGAATGTCAACTGGATAAACAATGAAATGAAGGCAGAAATAAAGAAGTTCTTCAAAACCAATGAGAACAAAGACACAACACACCAGAATCTATGGGACACATTTAAAGCAGTCTCTAGAGGAAAACATATAGCAATAAGTGCCCATAAGAGAAGAGTGAAGAGATCCAAAATTGACACCCTATCATCAAAACTGAAAGAGTTAGAGGAGCAAGATCAAAAAATCTCAAAACCTAGCAGAAGACAAGAAATAACTAAGATCAGAGCAGAACTGAAGGAGAGAGAGACATGAAAAACCCTTCAAAAAAATCAATAAATTCAAGAACTGGTTTTCTGAAAAGATCAACAAAATAGACAGACCACTAGCCAAACTGATAAAAAAGAAAAGAGAGAACAACCAAATAGATGCAAGAAAAAATGATAAAGGGGAAATCACCACAGATTCCACAGGAATTCAAACCATCATCAGAGAATATTACAAACAACTTGATGCACATAAACTAGGAAACTTGAAGGAAATGGATAAATTCCTGGACACCTGTGACCTCCCAAGCCGAAACTATGAATAGACCAATAACAAGGTCTGAAGTCGAGGCAGCAATTAAGAGCCTACCACATAAAAGAATCCCAGGTCCAGATGGGTTCACAGCCGAATTCTACCAGACACACAAAGAGAAACTGGCACCATTCCTGCTGAAACTATTTCAAATAATTCAAAAAGAGGGAGTTCCTCCTAATTCATTTTAGGAGACCAACATCA
>JAPYYA010005239.1:0-10977 GCA_028533165.1 Leontopithecus rosalia | reverse complement strand
TCTTATATATCTGGGTGCTCCTGAATTGGGTCCATATATATTTAGGATCGTGAGCTCTTCTTGTTGTATCGATCCTTTTACCATTACGTAATGTCCTTCTTTGTCTCTTTCGATCCTTGTTGCTTTAAAGTCTATTTTGCCAGAGATCAGAATTGCAACTCCTGCTTTTTTTTGCTCTCCATTTACTTGGTAAATCTTCCTCCATCCCTTTCTTTTCAGCCTTTGTGTATTATTTTGAGCCTTGCATGTGAGATGGGTTTCCTGGATACAGCACACTGATGGGTTTTGGTTATTTATCCAATTTGCCAATCTGTGTCTTTTGATTGGTGCCTTTAGCCCATTTATCTTTAGGGTTAATATTGTTATGTGTGAATGTGATACTGCCACTTTGATGCTAGCTGACTGTTTTGCCCGTTAGTTGATGCAGATTCTTCATTTTATTGATGCTCTTTAGCATTTGGTATGTTTTTGGAATGGCTGATACTGGTTGTTCCTTTCCATGCGTAGTGCTTCTTTCAGGAGCTCTTGTAAAGCAGGCCTGGTGGTGACAAAATCTCTGAGTACTTGCTTGTTTGCAAAGGATTTTATTTTTCCTTCACTTATGACGCTCAGTTTGGCTGGATTTGAAATTCTGGGTTGAAAGTTCTTTTCTTTAAGGATGTTGAATATTGTCCCCCACTCTCTTCTGGCTTGTAGGGTTTCTGACAAGAGATCTGCTCTGAGTCTGTTGGGCTTCCCTTTGTGAATGACCCAACCTTTCTCTCTGGCTGCCCTTACCGTTTTCTTCTTCATTTCAACCCTGGTGAATCTGACGACTATGTGCCTTGGGGTTGCTCTTCTTGTGGAGGATCTTTGTGGTGTTCTCTGTATTTCCTGGACTTGAATAGTGGCCTGACTTGGTAGGTTGGGAAAATTTTCCTGGGTAATATCCTGAAGAGTATTTTCCAGCTTGAATTTATTCTCTTCATCACATTTAGGTGCCCCTATGAAACGTAGAGTAGGTATCTTCACATAGTCACACATTTCTTGGAGACTTTGTTCATCCCTTTTTGTGCTTTTTTTCTCTCATCTTGCCTTCTGGTTTTATTTCATTGAGTTGATCTTCGAGCTCTGATGTCCTATCTTCTGCCTGGTCAATTCAGCTTTTGAGACTTGTGAATGCTTCGCAAAGTTCTCATGTTGTGTTTTTCAGCTCCGTCAATTCACTCATATTCCTTTCTAAATTGCCCATTCTTGTTGTCATTTTCTCATATCGTTTTTCCAAGTTCTTAGTTTCTTTGCATTGAGTTAGAACATGTTCTTTTAGCTCACGGAAGTTTCTCATTACCCACATTCTAAAGTCTGATTCTGTCATTTCATCACACTCATTCTTTGTCCAGCTTTGTTCCCTTGCTGGCGAGGGGTTGTGGTTTCTTGTAGGAGGTGAGGTGTTCTGGTTTCGGGTGTTTTCTTCCATTTTGCGCTGGTTTCTTCCCATCTTTGTGGATTTATTCACCTGTTGTCTGAGTAATTGCTGACTTTCTGATTGGGTCTCTGAGTGGGCATCCAGATTGTTGATGTTGAAGAATTTCTGTTTCTTAGTTTTCCTTCTAACAGTCTAGCCCATCTGCTGTAAGACTGCTGAGGTCCACTCCAGGCCCTTGTTGCCTGGGAAACTCCTGTAGCAGCTGCGGAACAGTGAGGGTTGCTACCAGTTTCTTTTTCTGCTATCTTTGTTCATGAATGATGCCCGCCAAATGTCAGTCTGATCAGTCCTTTATGAGGTGACTCTTTGGATATATAGGGGTCAGGGAGCTGCTTGGATATATAGGGGTCAGGGAGACAGTCTGTACTTTACAGGATCTCAAGTGTTGAGCTGTGAGATCCATTGTTCATTCAGTGCTGCTAGGCAGGTACATTTACGTCTGCTTGGGGACATTTAACTCTGTCATAGGGAGTTAGGGTTTTATTTATGAGTATCCATTGCACCGTCCTGCCCAGCAAGGAGGCAGTCGAGTCACTCTCTGATTGCAGAGGCTATGCTGAGCTACTCTGGGCTCTGCCCTGCTGCTATGGGCTCTGCCGTGCTGCCATGGGCTCTGCCCTGCTGTTGTGGGCTCTTCCCTGCTGCTGTGTGTACTTCCCTGTAGTCCTGCTTTTATTGGTATGGTTCGAACTGCTGTGGCGATGATTGCCACTGTCTGTAATGCTGAACTCTATCAGTTATGGCTGCTTGCCTCGGCAATGGCTGGTTGCTTCAGCAATGACAGGCTGCGTCAGCAGTGGCAGAATACCTCTGTAGGGGTGGAGTGCCTCGGTAATGGCAGATGCCTCTTCATCACCGAGCTGCACCATCCTGGGGTCAGCCGTGCTTGCCATGAAACTCTCAACCCAGAGCATTTCCAATTACTGTTTTGTGTGTTTTTGTGTGTGTGTGGGGTGGTGGGACCTGCCGAGCCTAATCACATGGATCCCTGCCTCAGAAACCTTTTTTTTTAAAGGTGAATGGTTGACTCTCTCCCTGGTGTTGCAGTCACATGCTTAAGGGGCGCCAGGACCTGCGTGATTTTCCATGAGGCGACCCACTGCACCAGCTGAAATAGTGTCGCTGCCCAGGACGCGCCTGGCCTGGCTTACTGTTTAAGTCCCATTTAATCAGATAGATGTGTTAATCTGCCTTCACAAATCTCTAATTGCCAGTTTAACAGGACAACCAGACCAGTGTATTTTGTATGGAGTGCTGCTGTGCTGCGACACTGGCTGAAACAACTGGGCTGGACCAAACTGCCATGCTGGCAGCCTGGGGGGCTCCTAAACCTGGAAATCTCCTTGTCTGTGGGCAATAATGACCCGTCTGAAACTGTGGCGTCCACTCACCATCTGCACTTTCATTGGGAGCTGCAAACTTGAGTTGTTCCTATAGCGCCATATATTCCTCTCTCCAGCTATGACTTTGATAGCTGAAATGCTGAATGTGGGATTACACTACACACATCATTTGCCCACATGTATGCATCTTCTTTCATGTTTATGAGAGAAATAATTTTTAGGCAACCAAAAGAGAAAAAAAAACTCTCACATATCCCAATTAATGTAAAACCAATTAAAATGTCATATAAAATCATTTTTAAACTAACTGCTAAAATTCACATCCTATATTACAGAATACATTATCATTTCAAAGAACACATTCAAACGTTGAAAGAACTCTAACTACATGAGCATTTGCAAACAATTTGTTAGAAAACTCCACCAATCAGAACACAGACACTGTGTATATTTTGTAATTCCCAGATGCAGACCGCTGATCCTTAGAGGCTGAAGCAGGCAATATTGTTAAAAATTACTGGGAAAGCTGAGATCAAGGAACCATCCCAAGCTAGAGTCGACACCAAATAATGCTGAAGTGAATTACATTAGAGTATAAATATATTAATGGTTTCTTACATTAGTGATATCACAATACTTCGTGATACCAAGCAAACTGTTATTTCACGCCTAACTCATATTATGTATTCTGTCCCCAGATATCAAAGATTCAACTGAATTAGCCATTCCAAAGGAGTAAATTGATGAACTCTCTGTTTATATTTATGTTGCCAATCAATATATTTTAGTGATAACACAAACGTAATGAAGAAGAAAAATGAAGATTATATTTAGAAAAGGCCGTTAAATGCAGACCCTACGTCAACACTTCTAATTTCAAAAGCAGAAAACTGAGACCTACTCTTTAAAATGTCAATCATGACCCAAATTCACTGGAATCCCCTGAGTGCCTCCAAGACATACGGAATCACAGGCTCACTCTGACACACGACGTGCAACCTGTGTTTTAACAAGAATCCCAAGTATATGAAAAACACATTAGTTTGAGGACACCAGTGTATCCCCTCCAGTCGACCTGAGCATGGAAAGGATAGGGGACTACGGGTCCTTGGAGGAGTTTGATTTTAGGTGTATTGTGCCTGTTTTCTTTCCTGAGGAGTCACGGGTTTCCAAAAAAAATCATTAGGAGGCATGCAGGTGGCAGCAAGATCCCACTACACTGAGGCTTTAGAAATCAGCAGCAAAACAAAGAATGGCCCCACAGACCCCAAGCTGAGCCAAAGGCAAATCCGCACCAGAAGTTAGGCTGACTACAGAAAAACCACCCTGGAGCACATAGGCTACACTCGTTTCATAATGTCATACATGCACACACACACACACACACACACACACACACAGAGTCATCAACGCACTAACAAAGATACAGGCACACACGCACTCTCACACAGACACACAGATAGCCTCACGGAGACATCCAACACTCTCACGGAAACACACCCTGCTAGCCATCTCCTGAGGTAGCGGGGCTCTGCTCTCTGTTGGGAAGCCCTCCGGGAGAGAGCAGCCCCATGGCAGGCAGGCAGGCCTGACCTGGAAATCTCAGCCAGGAAGACTTTCAACCAGATGCACTCTTACACTGTCTGGGCAGGCCTGAAGCATCCTGTGGATTCCTGCGGACCACCCTGGGCATCTTTGAAGCCCCTTTCGACGTTTTATCACCCTGATTCAGCCTGCCAGATTCCTAAAATCTGAGGACGATGGCGTGAATCCGCGGAGAGGGAGGGCCTTTGCCAAATGCTGAGACACTGCCACAGAGGGCCGCTGCATGCCTAAGCCGCTCAGATAGTTCCCCAGGCAACGGTGGCGGTCGTTGTGACGCGAGCGCAGGCTCAGCGCTGGCGATTACCTCAGGCTGCTTCCGCATGCGCATTCCCGTACCTGCCAGGAGAACCACAACGTTGGCGCTGTCCAGCTGCTGCCGTGCAGGTGCAGGGGGCAGGCGGTCCAGGGGCGGCTCTGGGAAGGGTGCTATGTGTCACAAGCAGTGCTGGACCCCGACAGTCGTGACCTCAGTACCTTCTTGAGTCAGCTTTCCTCTTTGGGTCAGGTTGGGAAAAAGTACACTTCAGACTCTGGGGTGAGCACTCGGGAATGCTCTTGCCATTGGATTTCGGATCGGATGGCATGGGCAGTGATTGGTCCCGTGGGGCTGCAGATTCAGTTTGATGAGGTGTGACGGGGGTCGTTGGACTACTGAAATACACCTGAGACACTCGATGAGGGTGTCAGCAAAACGTTCCATGGCTCCATGAGCTGATTGCTTCCCTGTGAAACAGGCCACCCACCATGGGGCCCTGACTTGGTCTAGAAGCCCAGGGACTCCTGATTCTCAGCACTGCTGTCCGGATAAGGCAGAAACAACCACAAAGAGGCGAGCCTGGCCGGGCGCGGTGGTTCAAGCCTGTAATCCCAGCATTTTGGGAGGCCGAGGCAGGTGGATCACGAGGTCAAGAGATCGAGACCATTCTGGTCAACATGGTGAAACCCCGTCTCTACTCAAAATACAAAGTATTAGCTGGGCATGGTGGCACTTGCCTGTAATCCCAGCTACTTGGGAGGTTGAGGCAGGAGAATTGCCTGAACCCAGGAGGTGGAGGTTGTGGTGAGCTGAGATTGCGCCATTGCACTCCAGCCTGGGTGAAAAGAGTGAAACTCCGTCTCAAAAAAAAAAAAAAAAGGGGCGAGCCTACTGTGTAGCAGAGGTGGCAACACCTGGAATTGGTCTACAATTGTGGCAGATCAGGTGGAGAGAGTGTCTCAGAAGCTTCCTGGGGCACATCCCAGCTTGAAATAGATGTCCAGGAATGCCACTGAAGACTCCCAAGACAGCCAAGCAAAATCAGAGCACATCTGTGACCACAGGAGGGCTGGTGCAATACTCCGATCCTCCTTCAGAGATTCCCACCGGATAACCTAGGAGGAGGCCACAAAGGGCAAACCGCACCAACCCACACATCGGAATAACTACCCAGCACCTGGCCTGCACCCAGCTACTTCCCAGTATCGTCACACCCATGAAATCCCTGGCAGCCAGCAGGTTCAGGGCTGAGTGGTTGTCCCAGCCAGTAACAGAGCAAGGAGAAAGCCCTCACCTCTAAGAGAACAACAGCTGATGAAAGGAAACACAGCCTTGATGAGAAGATGAAGATCAAAGCCAGCCATAGCTGGCACCCTCTCCTCCTGTGAAAAGCATGCAGCCATCTGATAAAATACAGAGATCAAGAGTTTCCTTGGTAGTCTGAGCTACAGGGCATGCAGGGATACAGGAGCATCAGAGCTATCCAGTCACTCAGAACTGTGAGTGTTGAGAAAGAGGCAGTTTCTTTGACATCTGTCAGAACACGTCCTGGAGGTGAAGGCGCTGGACCCCCTCCACACCTCAGCGGAATGGAGCGCCACCTTCTCTGACATTATGATTCCTTCACACATCCTCTGACACAGAAAGAAATCTGAAGAGGAAGGAGTTCCCAATTCACCACCTGAACATTCAGCCCTGCATGCCATGGAAATAGAAGTGGGCTCAAACGGATCCTGAGGTCAGGATGGCTAGGATCCCTCCAGCCCTAGATGCTCTGCAGACCCCAGGGATCTTGGCTGAGTTTGGTTTTTGGTGAGTTATGCCCCACTTTTTTCTCACGGAATGACCCCCTCTGGATGGGCAGGTGAGTAGGACGCCTGCAGGTGAGAGCAAGATCCTGCTACACTGAGGCTTTAGAAATCACAAGAGAAACAAAGAATGCAGGGCCACAGCCCCCAAGCTAAGCCAAAGGAGTTCCGCACCAAAAGGTAGGCGGTCTACAGAGAAACGGCGCTGGAGGGCACTGGCCACACTGATGTCAGCATGTTGCACCCAAACACCGATGCACAAACTCCACACGTTCAGGATACATGCATACACACACTTACACACATACAGGAAGACACACAGACACATGGAAGAATCGCATGGAGACACACACTGCCAGGAAGCTCCTGAGCTGTGGGGTTCTATTCTCTACAGGGAAGCCCCTCAGGGAGAGATTAGTCCTGCTGCAGGCAGGCAGGAGGTACCAGGAAATCCCAGCAGGGAGGGCTTCAAAGAGGGGTATCTTCGCACTGTCTGGACAGGCCTGCAGGATTATGGGGACAATTGGGGATCGCCGTGGGCATCCTTGATGCCATGCCAGAACTCTTCTCAGCCTGGTTAGGCCTGCTGGATTCGTAAAATCCCAAGTACATGGCTTGGATCACCCAAAGAGGGACGTTATTGCCCAATGACCAGGCACTGCCACACAGGACCCCTGTTTACCAAGCTGCTTAGACCATTCCCCAGGCAACAGTGGCTTTCAGCATAATGCCAGTTATGGCTCAGCGCTGGCGCTTGCCTCGGGCTACATGCCCAGGCGCATTCCTGTACCTGTCTGAGGAGCTGCAATATCCGCTCTGTGCAGCTGCTGCGGCACAAGTGCACGGTGAAGGTTGTGCCGGGGGTCAGCCCTGAAAGGACGCTGCATGCCAGAAGCAGTGAAGGGCACCGGTGTTGACCTCAGTACCTCTTTGTTCCGCTTGGCTGGAGAAGAGTGCGCTTCAGACCGTGAGGTGGGCACTGTTCCCATTGGAATAGGGACTGCTCTTCCCATTAGATTACAGATCAACTGGCATGTCTAGAGTTTGGTTCCCATGAAGCTGGAGATTCCATTTGGTCTGGTGTGGCACGAGGTTGATGGAACACAGAAACATGCCTGAGAACCTACGGCAGGCTGTCAGGAGATCGATCGCCGGCTCCAAGAGCTGACTGCTTCTCTTTGACCTGGGCACCCACCAAGGGACATTGTCTTGGTCTCTAAGGCCGGGTGCTCCTGCTTCTCAACACAGTTTTGCGGAAAAGAACGGAACAATCACAAAAAGGAAAGCCTAGTGTGCAGCAGAGGTGGCAGCATCTGGAGGTCGCCACTCATGGGGCAATTCATGTGGACAGCGTGTCTCAGAACTTTTCTGGGATGAATCCAAGCCTGAGACGGATGTCCAGGAATGCAGCTGGGAATCCCCAAGAAAGCCAAGCAGAGGGAGCTCTCCCTTGTGACCACAGCAAGGCCTGTGCTACAGTTCAAGACTTCTTCAGGTGGTTACCGGTGGAGGAGCCAGGAGGATCCCAAAAAGTGCAAAGGAGGCCCAATCACAAGTGAAATCACTACCCGCAAACTCTCCTGCACCCAGCCACCCTCCAGTCTCCTTAAATGGGTGAACTCCCTGGCAATGAACATGTTCACTGCTGATAAAACCTGTAGGACCTATAGAAAAAAACCCTCAATCAATCTCATATTTTAAAAAATATAGGTCCTGATAAACACATACAGGTTTAGTTCTACAGCAAAAAATCCTCAATCAATCTCATATTTAAAGGAAATAAGTACAGCACAGGAGATACTCATAAAATTTCAAAGACATATAGTTTCAAATCAGTTACAAGAGGATCGCAAGCCCTCTATGTTTTAACTATTCTTTTATATTAATCCTAATCCTCAACTCCATCCTCAACCTCAAAGGGATTTTCTGGAATTTACTGGTTCTTCAGTATAGAAGACAGTGATTTTTAAATTTATTTTGAATGTTCTACTTACTCCATTGTATTAGTTTTATTGTTGGAATATCCTTTTTGACTTACTGCAAAGTTATATTGGAGTCAAAATAATTCTTTTGTATCTCATGAATGTAGAACTACTTACTAATGAATCCTACATTTTAGGAAACTTCACTTTCATGATTGCTGTTAAATCATTCAACATAAACTACCTCAAGAACATTAGCAAATTATTCTAAACTTTCTTAGATTTCTTGAAGGACTTTATGTTTCTCTACTGTAAATTTTACTTGATCTGTCTCATTGTAGCTATAAATAATCATAAAAATTAAGACTCAGGGTTAGGGAGGAAGATGGCTCTCTAGAAACAACTCACAATTGCAGCTCGCAGTCAAGACGCAGAGGGGCAGAGCCCACATCTGCAGGGTGGAGCCTATGTCAGCAGAGCGGAACCCAAAACCGCAGGATGGAGCCCAAAGCAAAAGGGCAGACCTCATGCCAGCAGGGCGGAGCCTCCGCAGCCAAATAGTGACTAGAGTGCCTCCGAACTGGGCAGGACACCGCAATGGATACTAACAAATAAAGCCCTAACTCCCCGAGACAGAGCATCTGATGAAAAAACCGGTTTCATGAGTTCTGCCACAACAGACTTAAACGTACTTGCCTAGCAACACTGAATGAACAACAGAGCTCACAGAACAGGACTTGAGCTTCTATAAAGTACAGATTGTCTTCTCAAGCAGATGCCTGATCCCTGTATACCCAAAGAATCACCTCAAAAAGGACTGATCAGACTGATATTTTGTGGGCATCATTCTGGGACAAAGATAGAAGAAGAAACTGGTAGCATCCCTCACTGTTCCGCAGGTGCTACAGGTGTACCCCAGGCAAGCAGGACCTGGAGTGCACCTCAGCAGTCTTACAGCAGAGGGGCTAGACTATTAGAAGGAAAACTAAGAAACAGAAATACACCATCATTAACAATCTGGGCTTCTACTCAGAGACCCAATCGAAAAATTAGCAACTACTCAGACGACAGGTGGATAAATCCACAAAGATGGGGGAAAAAAAGCGCAAAAAGGAAGGAAACACCCGAAATCGGAACACCTCACCGCCTACAAAAGACCAAAACTCCTCACCAGCAAAATAACAAAGCTGGACGGAGAAAGAGAGTGATGAAATGACGGAATCAGACTTCAGAAGGAGGGTAATAAGAAACTTCTGTGAGCTAAAAGAACATGTCCTAAGTCAGTGGAAAGAAACTAAGAACCTTGAAAAAACATTTAAAAAAAGATTTCAGAAAATGATAAAAAGATTGGACAACTTAGAGAGGAATACGAATGAATTGAAGGAACTGAAAAACACAACACAAGAACTTCGTGAGGCATGCACAAGTTTCAACAGCCGAATTGACCAAGCAGAAGAAACGATATCAGAAGTCGAAGATCACCTCAATGAAATAAAATGAGAAGATTAGAGAAAAAAGCACAAAAAGGAATGAACAAAGTGTCCAAGAAATGTGGAACTATGTGAAGAGACCTAATCTATGTTTGATAGGTGTACCAGAATGCAATGAACAGAAGGAATCCAAGCTGGAAAATACTCTTCAGGAAATTATCCAGAAAAATTTCCCCAACCTAGCAAAGGAGGCCAACACCAGAATCCAGGAAATACAGAAAACACCACAAAGATACTCCGCAAGAGGAGCAACACCAAGACACATAATCGTCAGATTCGCCACGGTAGAAATGAAGGAGGAAATCCTAAGTGCAGCCAGAGAAGAAGGTCGGGTCATCCACAAAGGGAAGCCCATCAGACTCACAGCATATCTCTTGGCAGAAACCCTACAATCCAGGAGAGAGTGGGGGCCAATATTCAACATCCTTAAAGAAAAGAACTTTCAACCCAGAATTTCATATCCAGCCAAACTAAGCTTCATAAGTGAAGAAAAAATAAAATCCTTTGCGAACAAGCAAGTATTCAGAGATTTTGTCAGCACCAGCCCTGCTTTACAAGAGCTCCTAAAAGAGGCACTACACATAGAAAGGAGCAACCAGCACCAGCCATTCCAAAAACATACCAAATGCTAAAGAGCATCAACAAAGTGAAGAAACTCCACCAACTAACAGGAAAAACAGCCAGCTAGCATCAAAATGGCGGTATCAAATTCACACAAAACAATATTAACCCTAAATGTAAATGGGCTAAATGCAACAATCAAAAGACACAGCCTGGCAAATTGGATAAAAACCCAAAACCCATCAGTGTGCTGTATCCAGGAAACCCATCTCACATGCAAAGATACACAAAGGCTCAAAATAAAGGGATGGAGGAAGATTTACCAAGCAAATGGAGAGCAAAAAAATGCAGGAGTTGCAATTCTCATCTCTGATAAAATAGACTTTAAAGCAACAAAGATCAAAAGAGACAAAGAAGGACATTACATAATGGTAAAAGGATCAATACAACAAGAAGAGTTCACTATCCTAAATATTTATGGACCCAATACAGGAGCACCCAAATATATAAGGCAAGTTCTTAATGAC
>JAPYYA010005238.1:0-10978 GCA_028533165.1 Leontopithecus rosalia | reverse complement strand
AACCTCTAGATCCAGGTCAGCAATATCTCTCTCATTGCTTGATTTCCTTCCTTCCCTTCCCTCCCTCCCTCCCTTCCTTTCTTCCTTCATCCCTTCCTTCCTCCCTCCCTTCCTGCCTTCCTCCCTTCCTCCCCCACCAAAAAAAAAATTTTTTTTTTTAATAGCTAGGGATAGTGGTACATGCATATAGTCTCAGTTACTTGGGAGGCTTTAACAGAAGAATCACTTGAACCCAGGAGTTCAAGGTTTCAGTAAGCTATGACTGCACCACTGCACCCCAGCCTGGGTGACAGAGCAAGACCCTGTCTCCAAACACACACGCACATACATACATACACACACACACACACACACACACACACACACACACACACATATCCCGGTGTCATACTGGCATAAGGACAGACATGTGTATCAACAGAATAGAATAGAGTCCAGAAATTTACCCATCTATGGTCGGCTGATTTTTGTCAGGAGTATTAAGATTATTAGTCAATGGGGAAAAGATAGTCACTTCAACAACTGGATTTCCACATGCAACAGAATAATGTTGAACCCTTATTTCATACCTTATACAAAAATTAACTCAAAATTGATCAAATGCCTAAATCTAATAACTTAAACTACAAAACTCTTAGAAGAAAAATCACAGACAAATCTTTGTGATCCTGGATTTAACAGTAGATTCTTACAAATGACAGCAAAACATGAGCAACAAAAGAAAAATAAATTGGACATCATCAAAACTTAAAACTTTTGTACATCAAAGGACACTATCAAAAAATTAAAGTAAATCCCCAGAAGGGGAGAAAATATTTGCAAATCATATGCTAGCTGATAAGGGTCTAATATCCAGAATATAAAAAGAACTTTTACAACTTAATGAAAAGACGACAACCCAATTAAAAAATGGGCAAAGAACTTCAACATTTTCCCAAAGATAATATAAATGTCCAATAAGCATATGAAAAGATGCTAACCTCAGAAGTTTTTCATTAGAAAAACGCAAATCAAAATCACAATGAGACATCATTTCACACCCACTTATATGGCTGTAATTTAAAAAATAAAATATAAGCTTTGGCAAAGATGTAGAGAAACTGGAATGCTTATACATCACTGGTAGGAATGCAAATAGTGCAGCTACTTTGGAAAACAGTTTGGTGGTTTCTCTGGAAGTTAAACACAGAATTACCACATACCCCAGCAGTTCTCCTTCTATGTGTATACCCAAGAGAAATGAAAACACATTCTCACACAAAAACTTATACATGAATGTTCATAAGAAGCATTATTCCTAATAGACAAAAAATAAAAACAACGTGTCCATCAACCAATGAATGGATAAACAAAATGTGGTATATCCATACAATGGAAAATTATCCCAATATAAAGAAGAATGAAGAACTGATACATGCTACAACATGCATGAACCTTGAAAGCATTAAATAAGTAAAATAAGCCCAAACACAAAAGGTCATACATAAAAACACAAAAGATCATATATCATATGATTCCATGTATATAAAATGCTCAGAATAGATGAATTCATATAAAAACAAATTATACTGATGGTTCCCAGGAGATTGGGCTAGAGAAGTAGAGGAGGGAATAGTAAATAACTACTTAATGAGCATGAGATTTCATTTTGGGGTGATGAAAATGTCCTGAATTAGACAGTGGTGATGGTTGTACAACTTTGTGAATATACTTACTGGCAGTCACTGAATTGTATACTTTAAAATGGTTACAATGATCAATTTTATGTGACATAAAGTTTACCTCAGTTTTTTTAAAAGTAATTGTTCTTGGGTGTGCAAGGAGAGGGATATCTTGCTTTCTCATCATTAATCTTTTTTACTACTTAATTTTTCCATATAGTAATCCCCCGTTATCTGAGGTAGATGCATTGTCAGACACCCAGTGGCTATCTGAAACCGTGGATAGTACTGAACCCTATATACACACACACACACACACACACATATGTATACACACACATATATACACACACCCATATATATACACACACACATATATGCGCACACACACAATGTTTTTCCTACACATACACACCTATGATAAAGTCCCATTTATAAATGAGGCACAGTAAGAGATTAATGACAACTAAAAATAGAACAATTATGAAAATATACTGTAATAAAAGTTATGTGGACATGGTATGTATGTGTCTTTCTCTCAAAATGTCTTCTTATACTGTCCTATCGGTAACTGAGACCTCAGAAAGTGAAAACGAGGAAACCCAAGGGGAGTATTGTACCAAATGGTCTCAAATATCTAGGTAAATAAACAATCTGATTTCTCAGCTAAGTTAAAACACTCATAGTTACTTATAAAAGGGAAATAGCAGAGCTTCATGGCCTCTGAATTATATCCTACATATTCTCTTGTCTTCTCTAATCATCTTTCTTCTCCCATTATAGCTTCTGAGAGGAAACGAGACTGGGCACACTCAGGGTAGAATGGCTGTAGATTATGATACCATTATGGATGTAGTTCACTGACAGTAGTTTAAAATTGGAGGAATTAAATAATCAGGTAAATCATATAAACTTTTTCTTCCAAATAATAAGCAAAAAATTTTTAAATAAAAATGGCAATGTATGTAAGTTTTCCCAAGGAAAATTATGTTCACTCAATAGTTAATGATACCATACTTGCTAATACCTGACTTAAAATTTCCTGACTTTTCCTCTAATTGAAGACTTTAGGTAGCAAATTCACTTCTAAAGTTTTCATCCATTTTTCTTCAAATATAAGTTCCACATAGTACATATGAAGAGTTTAATACTTACTTATCAAGGAAATCTTTGTCCACTACAGCTGAGATGTCAAGCAGAGGATTTCCCATTCCAAAGAGAGTATTTTCTCTAAAAAAAAAAAACCACAAAATACAAGTTATAAATACTTCTAAAAGTAAGTGTATATGTAAAAGGTATACAAATATAAAAACTATCTTCATTTCAACCTGAAAATAAACCTAACATACCAGTTTATTAAGCATTTGATTTGCCTATTATACATAGGACATTTTAAAGGTAGTATAAAGCCATTTAGAAAAAAAGATGATTAACTGAGAGAGCTGCAAATCAAAACTACAATGAGATACCATCTCACACCAATCAGAATAATAATAATAATTATTATTATTTGACACAGAGTTTTGCTCTTGTCACCGAGGCTGGAGTGCAATGGAGCAATCTTAGCTCACTGCAACCTCCACCTCCCAGGTTCAAGCCATTTTCCTAGTTCAGCCTCCCAAGCAGTACAGGCACCTGTCACCATGCCCGGCTAATTTTTGTATTTTTAGTAGAGATAGGGTTCCACCATAGTGGCCAGGCTGGTCTCAAACTCCTGACCTCAGCTGATCCACCCGCCTCAGCCACCCAAAGTGCCGGGATTACAGATGTGAGCCACCATGCCTAGCCCAGAATAACTATTATTAAAAAGTAAAAATATAACAAACATTGTGGGGGTCGCAGAGAAAGGTAACATGTTGAGGAACATTAAGTTTACCCTGCCCCCATGACTCCTTTATGGAGAATACTTTGTAATTAGTGGTAGGCAGGTAACAGCTGCCTACTTGATGTATTTTTTTTTTTTTTTTTTTTGAGACGGAGTTTCGCTCTTGTTACCCAGGCTGGAGTGCAATGGCGCAATCTCGGCTCACCGCAACCTCCACCTCCTGGGTTCAGGCAATTCTCCTGCCTCACCCTCCCGAGTAGCTGGGATTACAGGCACGCGCCACCGTGCCCAGCTAATTTTTTGTATCTTTAGTAGAGACGGGGTTTCACCATGTTGACCAGGATGGTCTCGATCTCTTGACCTCGTGATCCACCTGCCTCGGCCTCCCAAAGTGCTGGGATTACAGGCTTGAGCCACCGCGCCCGGCCCATTGATGTATTTTTAAGTATAGAACACCTGTGTATTAATGAGAATCATCTGTCTAAGAGCAAATAAATACGCGGACTGAAGTCTGCTTGGGGCCTTAGGTCTGGAGAGCTGTCAGCCCTGCAGGCTCTCAGACTGTTGGTCACCAGAACAGATCCACTCTGTTATGCTATCTGAGTGTCTGCCTCTCAAATATCTTCAGTGCTGAATAGGTGGGGGTCTCTCAACCGAGCTGGTTCTTGGTAGTAACACTTATAAACTGTTGATGGGAATGCAAATTAGTTTAGCCCCTATGAAAAGAAGTTTAAAGATCTCTCAAAAAAACTAAAAATATAATTACCATCTGACTAAGCAATCTCCTTATGGGTATATACCCAAAGAAAAATGAATTATTCTACCAAAAAGACATTGCACTTAAATGTTTATCACAGCACTCTTCACAATAGCAAAGACATGGAATCAACCTAAGTGCCCATGAATGGTAGAAGGAATAAAGAAAATCCAATATATATACACCACAGAATACTATGCAGTCATAAAAAAGAATGAAATGTCCTTTGCAGCAATATGGATGCAGGTGAATTATCCTAAACAAATTAACATACAAACATAAAACCAAATACCACATTTTCACTTATAAGTGGGTGCTAAACACTGGGTACACAGGAACACAAAGACAATAGACACTGGAGATTCCAAAATCAGGGAGGGAGAGAGCAAAGCAAGAGCTGAAAAACTACATATTGAGTACTATGTTCACTACTTAGATTACAGGGATCATTTCAAACCCAAACTTCAGTATTACATGGTATACCCACGTAACAAACCTACACATATACCTCCCTGAATGTTATTAGGGAGCCCACGGAATATCCTGGAAGAGTCCAAGCAAGAGCCCTATCTACCCTTGACAAACTGTGAATGACTGCAGTAGGGTCTTCACGATAGATATCAGAAGTGATATAATTTTCTTATTATGTATCCAAAAACTTTAAATACATGCTAACTTTCTATAAAATGATTTGTAACTATTACAAATTTAAATGCACATCTTTCCATGTAAAAATGTCTAGCTAAAACTTTTATTCATATCCTCTTATACTTCTTATATTCATGCCTTCTCAAACATATACTGCATGTTATATAGATAAGGATTCATTTCAGATGCCTATAATATGAAATAAAGCAAAACAAAAACAAACAAATCAACAAGAAATGATATAATTTTCAATTACATTCACAGACTTGGAGGAAGTCTGTTTTCCATAAGAGATCACAGTACGGCTCCAATCCAAATAAAAGAAAGAACTCCACCACAAGTGATGCCTTAAACAGAAGCTCATCTAGCAGCAAGTTAATACGGTTGGATCAGTCTCAATAGGAGACATTCATCTAGTTTATCCAATAAGATTTGCCCCTGTGTAATTTTCTACTAGTCTCCAGTTTACTGATGATCTACCTTTCAGTTGCCCCCAAACCAGTTACCATTCTCATCATTTGGAGACTATCAGTAATATCAATGGACCAGTATGCAAGGATTTTTTTAAAGAATGAGGTATAGCCTATAATTATAATCTGAAATGATTTTTAGAATATAAAATTACAGTCTCTTATTAACACCATAGATTGGGCAACTATGGCTGAATATCTGAGACATTCGTCCCTTTTCTATTTAAAGAAAGCTGAGTGGAGGAAGGTAAATAAACTTACTTATTCACACTTAAATTGCATTTACTAGTCTTCATTCGACTTGTGATCAAAACAAGTCTAATAAAAAGAAAGTACTTTAAGTGCTTAGAAGATGAAGAATCAACAGAGAAATACAGTAACACCTGACCATGATTTCACTGGGACTACTCTGCCTGATTTGTTTATTCAAACAATAAAAACTCCTAGAACTTGTTATTTAAAAAAAATTATGAATACTTGGCTTTTTATTCTCATTCACCCTTTTTAAGCATCCAGTTCAAAGTACACAGCCATGTAACCACCAAACTATGGAACATTTCCATCATGACAAAAAAAAAGCATTCTCCTGCCCCCACATCAATCTCTCTACCCTCAGTTGGTCTCCTCTCAGTTTTTTGTTTGTTTTGTTTCTGAGACAGAGTCTCACTCTGTCACCCAGGCTGGAGTGCAATGGCACAGTCTCGAATCACTGCAACCTCCACCTCCCAGGTTCAAGCGATTCTCCTGCCTCACGAGTAGCTGGGATTATAGGTGCCCGCCAGCATGCCTAGCTAATTTTTGTATTTTTTGTAGAGACAGAGTTTCATCATGTTGGCCAGACTGGTCTCAAACTCCTGACCTTATGATCTGCCTGCCTCAGCCTCCCAAAGTGCTGGGATTACAGGCATGAGCCACCATGCCCGGCTAGTCCCCTCTCAGTTTTAAGGAATATAATTGTTACACCTCTTTTTAAGAAGTCAAACCTTTCAACATCTACCACATTCCCAAAAGTGTTTATTATACTCTGTTTGAAAACTCAGTAAAGATATTCTTACAGACAGCCCAATAATTGATTCTAAGAACAAAGTACAATTCAAGAGTCAAATAATTCACGTCTTGAGTCTCAGTTCTTCTTTTTTTTTTTTTAAGATGGAGTCTCACTCTGTCACCCAGGCTGGAGTGCAAAGGCACTATCTCTGCTCACTGTAACCTCTGCCTCAAGGGCTTAAGCAATTCTCTTTTCTCAGCCTGCAGAGTAGCTGGGAATACAAGTGCCCAGCACCGCACCTGGCTAATTTTTGTATTTTTGGTAGAGACGGGGTTTCACCATGTTGGCCAAGCTGGTTTCGAACTCCTGACCTCAAATGATCCTCCTGCCTCAGCCTCCCAAATTGCTGAGATTACAGGCATGAGCCACCTCACCAGGCCAGAATCTCAGTTCTTGAGGTAGTTTGTTGAGAGACTTAAGCAAACTTTCCACCATTTCTGAGTCTAAATGTTAACAATGTTTGACTTGTTGCCAAATAATATTACAATTCAGTTAAGGTCATTTGAAGTCATTTTTATAATAAACAGAAATCCTGTGTTTGTCATCTGTTCCTTGCCAGGAGGTAAAAGGAGGCTTTTACCCCAAATTTTCTCACTCAAGAGTTGAATTTGGGTGGAACTGATCCCTGGGACAAACCAAAACCTAGGCCGATCAGCACAATATATTTCTCTAGCCGTCATGATCAGAGAGATTGGCATGTAACCTAAGTCAGGCAAATCAGAATTAACCCAATATTTTTCCCTGATATAAATGAAGAAGGTGCTAGAAGCCTTAAAAACCTAACAACCTCAAGGTGGCTGCCTTAGGATAAATTTTATACCACATAAAGCAGAGTGCAAAAACTGAAAGAAACCAGGTCATTAATGAAGTTGTTGGGCCACCCTAATTAAGCTTTAACTGAACATATACTCCCTCTGAACTTTTCTTTTTATTTTGTTTTGTTTTGCTTTTTTAACTTTTAAATATAGGTGTACACTGTTTTAAATATAGGTGCAGATCTGTTACATAGGTAAACTTGTGTCATGGAGGTTTGTTGTTACGGGTTATGTCATCACCCAAGTATCTAGACTTTTCAATTATATATGTTGGTAGTTTATTTCAGTCTGAGGCTGGTTTTTAGCTACTTATCACTGAAAGTATAGGGGCAGATGTAAATTGTCATTATTGTTTTGTGAATCTGTTTAATATGGAATGCATTTTATTATGAAACTGTAATATAGACAAGATTAGTGGTACTCAATCTTTACACTACAGTTCCCCAATGGAGAAAGTATCCAACATAGACCCTGATGAGACATGGTATTAGGCTGCAATTGTCCAATATCTGCATGAAACTGCAGAAGCAGTGGCTAGAAGGAGTGAGGAGAAAGGAATTTAAAGTAGCACAGGCTGGACATGGTGGCTTACACCTATAATCCCAGTACTCTGGGAGGCTGAGGCGGATAGACGGTTTGAGTTCAGGAGTTCAAGACCAGCCAGGGCAACATGCCAAAACCCAATCTCTACAAAATAATTGGCTGGGCACAGTGGCTCACACCTGTAATCCCAGCACTTTGGGAGGTTGAGGCAGGTGGATTGTCTGTGCCCAGGAGTTCAAAACCAGCCTGGGCAGCATGGCAAGACCCCATCTCTATAAAAAATACAAAAATGAGCCAGGCATGGTGGTGGCAAGTGCCTCTTTATAGTCCCAGCTACTAGGGAGGCAGAGGTGGAAGAATCCTTGAGCCCAGGAGGTTGACGCTACAGTAAGCTGTGAGTATGCTACCACCAAGAAAGAAAGAAGAAAGAGAGAAAGAGAGAGAGAAAAAAAGAAAGAAGGCAGGGAGGGAGAAAAAAGAAAAGAGAGAAAAACACAAAAAATTGAGCCAGGCATGGTTGTGCACACCCATAATCCCAGCTACCAGGGAGGCTGAGGTGGGAGGATCAATTAAGCCAGGAAGGTTGAGACTGCAGAAAGCTGTGATAGCATCACTGTACTCCAGCCCTGGGTGATAGAGTAAGATCCTGTCTTAAAAATTAAATAAAATAGCACATAAAAGATATCTACAAATAGTGAGTAAAAAAGATACAATTATTTTCAAAAGCAAATGAAACTTTGCTCACGTCACCTTTCCCCTTTCTTCACTGCATATAACTGAGATTATATGAGATTATAATGAGACAAAGAAAATCTGTTAAAACATCAATTTTTTTAAATAGCTGGTTTCTTAAATATAAACACAAATAAACTAGTGTCCAGGCTAGTAAATACTATGCCCTTCTTAAGTGATTAAGATACTATATGAATAAGCATTTATTTTTATCTTGTTCTACTAGAATGTGAACAAGATGAGGTTTAGTCTATAGCCAAAAACTATGACTAACCCATACTGGGATTACTTTTTGTTCCAAATGTTAGCAATATATTTTTTCTGGAAGGGATGCTAGGATGAGAGATTCTGAACAATCTTTTTTATTTGGGGGGGGGGGCGTCAGTAATTTTATAAATGTCTCATAATTTAGGCTTGCAGCCAACATAAACCAATACTATAATTGTTACTTTGTTGGACAACCAACAAATTTTAAACTGACATGTATAAGAGTTCCTGAGAAAATTTTTTCTTGGCTATTGATATATTAATGTTTGAATGTTGATTAGCCCTCTAACAGAAATGTTTAGTTATGTTATGGTGCCAGTATAAACACTAACAATGACTGCCTTTAACTGTTACACCAGTCATCTTCTCTTTAAATCCAGAAACCTCAGCTTTATACATGACTCTTTTCTCTGCATCAACTAGCCCCATCTTAAGGACATCATCTTGGTTTTATCAAACACTTCTTGTACCAGGATCTCCCATAATATACCCACGAGCACTAGGCCCTCTACAGATATTGTCTGAATTTCTACATTGTTAGCAATTTTTTTAGGCACAATAAATCCTGCACAGTATCACCAGAATTGTATTATTTTAAACAATTCTAGCCACAATATTTTTCTACTTAAAACCTAGCTTCTGATTATGTATAGGATAAAATCCAAAAGTGTAACACAAAGGACATTAAATCTAGCTCAAACTTACCATACTTTATCATATCTAAGATGTCATTATTCATAAAATAATCCCAATTTTCAATGCTGATGCAAAACAGTTATAAGATGTATGCCAATTTCAGAGTTGTTAAAATGGGAAGAAATGTGCACATTAAGATCATCAAAATTTAGTAATTCTTTAGCCTTACCCCTCACCATTCTAATATATACAACCTATTTAATCATAATGCCTTACTGTTCTTTGAATAAGATTCTGCCTGTAAAGTCCTACTCCTACTTCCTTTGCCTGGCAAACTCCCATTCATTTTTTTTAAATTTCCTATATGCTACTGTCTAGGGAAATTTTTCCTGATCAACTCCTACCCAAGCGCTTCCACATAAGATATACAAGCTGCTCCCAAGACAACTCAAGAATGCCAATAATAATGGAAAAAATGGTTCCTGGTACTGTGTATCAAGGCACTGCATCCCTCCCTCCCAAACATTCATTCATTCATTCCCTCCAGCTCAGTTCTAAAAGTCCTTTGAAGAACTTTTTAGTTTATTTTAGGGGTTGCTTTGAACTTTATCTCAATCAATTGATCTTAATCACCTAGACAACAAAGGGTAAGATTTTTTTGAAGTCGTAATTGCATTTGTATTCCCAATGGCTAGCATATGATCATTCCAGGCATTTTTGAGCAATTCTGTGAGTCTAGGTTCTGATCTTTTCTTTCTTCCTTTTTCTGAGACAGGTGCTTGTTCTGTTGTTCAGGCTGGAGGGCCGTGGTGCAATCATGGCCCACTGCGGCATCAACTTCCCCAGCTCAAGAGATTCTCCCACCTCAGCCTCCCAAGAAGCTGGGACTACAGCCACCACGCCCAGTTAGTCTTTTTCTTTTTAGTAGAGACTGGGTTTCCCTCTGTTGCCCAGGCTGCTCTCAGACTCTTGGGCTCAATCTATACTCCTGCCTCAGCTTCCCTAGGTTCTAGGATTACAGGCATGAGCCAGCATGCCCAGTCCAAGATACACTTTTATAAAGACACAGAAGATTTGAAAATAGTTAGAAAAAAGACACACCGTGAAAACACTAGTCATAAAGTACAGTGGCTATATTAATAACAGATAAGGTAAACTTTAAAATATGGAGTATCACTAGATATAAAGGGATTTCATGAAAATAGGTCAAATCATCAAGAAAAGGTAATAATACAAAAGATAACAATACAAAGTGTGTACGCACCAAATAAAATGGCTTCAAAATACTTTAAAAACTTAGAAACAGCCGGGCGCAGTGGCTCAAGCCTGTAATCCCAGCACTTTGGGAGGCAGAGGCGGGTGGATCACGAGGTAAACAGATCGAGACCATCCTGGTCAACATGGTGAAACCCCGTCTCTACTAAAAATACAAAAAATTAGCTGGGCATGGTGGCGCGTGCCTGTAGTCCCAGCTACTCAGGAGGCTGAGGCAGGAGAATTGCCTGAACCCAGGAGGCGGAGGTTGCGGTGAGCCGAGATCGCGCCATTGCACTCCAGCCTGGGTAACAAGAGCGAA